>PVKE010044447.1:0-13012 GCA_004027555.1 Craseonycteris thonglongyai | reverse complement strand
AAAAAAAAAAAAAAGAAGCCCAGCACAGAATTCACATCAAAAGGACAGATCAAACAATGGTATTTGCCAAATGTTATTCTTTTTAATGACCATAGATTTAATATGTCCCTAAATTCAAATGGCAAAGCCCTTTCTCAGTATAAAGTGTTTATATAGCACAAGCTAATTAGTATTAGAAATATCTGCTTTATTTCCTTTTCTCTGTTGCTTAGACATCTATCTATGAGGGGGCTGAGTAAGTCAAGTGTTTCTTTCAATGTAAACAATAATTAGTTCACTTCCTGTACTCCCCATGAACTTTGTAGTAGTTAAATGGAGCTATATTCAACGTGAACTTACAAATGTCTCCCTTTTAATTTTTTTTGGCTAGGATTGAAATCTCAATATAAAATAGGAACTATTTGACTCTCTGTTCTAATACCATAACAGGTTCTTTAATGGAATGATAATATTAAATCAGATGTGGTAATTCATTATCATTATAAATTAAATGAGACCTTTGTCACTGCAGAATGCTGCATTAGGTTTGTGTTTTTACATATTCCTCAGCTGTTAAAATATTATGTGATAGTAGTAAAAATCTTTAGCAAAAATTTTTACAGTAATTATTCAAATATTAGGCAGGTTTAGCTTATCCAGTGAGAGTCTCTGGGGTGCTGATTTTTCACTTTATTTCGAAGAAAAGTTTGCCTTGTAAGAGAACTTGTTTTTATATGTTAATGTGAAATGGGTATATGTTTGGTTGGGATTCAAGCTGGCCATTAAACAGAAAGTCACATGCAAGGCTCTAGGTTCACATGTAACAAACTTATGAAAAAGATGAAAATGGGAAGTTAGAAGTTAGTGTGCAGTTACTGGAGGCAGCTAGCTTTGTAAGTCACAAAGAAGTAATGCCTGTAAACAATACTTCCTCCCTTCTATCGAAGAAACCTTCATTCTTTACCCTAGATTTTCCTAGCTGTTGTATAATCTTTTGCATTCTTTCCCTCACTGAATGGATCAATGGTAGCTCTACTTTCTGGATGTTTTGCCATTCTCTCTTCCTCCTAGCTCTCTTTTGCTTATTCTTATTCATCTAAGTTCTGCTAAATTTATCCCCTAAAGGCATTTTCAGAATCTCTATACTCATCTCCATCTCTCCTTTTATTGACTCAGTTCAGGCCTCAGTGACATGGTTTAGGCAGTTAGTTGAGCCTGGTCTCCCTGCCTTTAGTTTGTCTACTAGACAACTGACAAAGTGTCCTGTCTCATCTGTCCATATGGCTTTTCTTCGCAATGTGGCTCTGCATTGCTTTGAAGACAAAATCAAGCCACTGTTAACGATGTTTCTAGACCCTCCGTAATCTGGCACTTGCCAATCATTCCAGACTCACCTCCTGACTTAAAATTTCAAGCTTGTAAACACATGTCCTCAGGGTCTAGACAGTTAACTGAAATAAATAATGTAAATGGGGTAGAAGTGGGGAGTTCTGGGGGCTGTGGTAACCTGAAATATGCAAGCTCCCTCCTTCCCTAAACATTTTAATTTATTTGTGTTAGAGCAATGAATCTTCAGGGCAAGGTTAGCTTGGGATTATCAATTTGTGACTTGTGCTAGTAACACCAAACTACTTGCAATTGCCAGCTTCCACCATGTTAATTAATTATTTATTTTTTCACAGTACATTGGCTCATGATATCTCTTCTGTGGATCAGGCACATACACAATATGTTTCTCTTATTTACTTTATCCTTCTCAGGTTCACCATTTATCGTTGTTTAAGATTTAGATCAAGTAGTCCTCTCCTTCAAGAATCCATACATGGTCCTTATTTATTCCTTATGATTTCCATAAAATTTTTTTCCTTTATTTATTTAGTTTTATTTTTTATTGTTTTGACAGAGAGAGAGAGAGAGAGAGAGAGAGATACAGAGATACAGAGACAGAGAGAGAACTGAACTGGGGAAACTCCCCAGTTCAGCATATGGGTCTGCATGGGCCAGGGCCGGGCCCGGGATTTGATCCTCAGTCCCCGGTGCTGCAAAGTGAGCACTTAACACACTGAGCCATCCTGGCTTCCGTCCATATAATTTTTTTACAGTACTTGCTATATTTATTTTAATTAGGTGCCTGCTTCTTCCCCTTGAGGAAAAACACATTTGTATTAACTTCACTGTTCTCAAGGTACAGTGGGGAGTCAGGTATTTAGTACGTACTCAACAAAGGCATGAAGATTGTGATGAGTCAAATAGAGCTCAATAGGGTTCAGTGCCTTTGCTTAGCATTAGAGTCTATGATTTTCCAAATCTATGGAAATTTCAGTCATTTGACACTAACCCTGTCTTATTAATACATCTTTCAATACCTGGAATCTAGATTTATATCAATCACACTGTTGGAAAAAAAAGAGAAGAATGGAAAGTGAAAGAAAGAAAAAGAAAGAAAAAGCAAGAAAGCAAGAACGAAAGAACGAAAGAAAGAAGGAGGGAAGGAAGGAAGGAAGGAAGGAGGGAAGGAAGGAAAGAAGGGAGGGGGAGGAAGGAAGAAATAAAGGAAGTAGGAAGGAAGGAAGGAAGAAAAGACTTGTTTTCTTAACCTAGATGTTCTATGGAGGAGGAGGAAGAAAGGAGTGAGGAAGGAAGATAAATTTAGCTGAAGTGAAGAATAAAAACAAAGCCTGCTTTAGAAGAATGAGGATTTTTAAAGAAGATTTATTTTATTCTTTTTGATACAGAGAGAGACAGAGACAGAGAGAGACAGAGAGAAGATGGAGGACTCAGAGCAGTCTCCACAGTTGTACCTCATCAGTTTTTAACATATTTTCATTCCACATAGGTGGGCAGGTGGCCATGCAGGGTAGAACCGGGCCTGGGGCCCCCCAAATGGGAGGCACACCCCTGTGAGCTGTGCACTGAACTTGGGAAGCTCACTCCAGTGAGAACCAAACTGGGGGCCACACCCTAGTTCAGCATATGGGTCTACATGGGCCAAGGCTGTGATTCATTCCTTAGACTCTGGGGCTGCAAAGAAAGCACTTAACCCCTGAGCCATCCCAGCATCCTCGTGAATGAGGATTTTGAGATAGCCATATAGGGAGATGGCTGGACTGAGAAATGATTGAACTCAAAAAGTGCTGAGCTGCTCTGAATTAATTTAATTCCCCATCAGGATATAGATGAACTCTGTTTCAATTTCTAAAAAAACATCTCTCCTGGTATAGAATGTCTACTAAGATATATTTTCTTCATGTAATAGCTCATTTTGATTGTCCCCAATCCTAACTTTGAAGGATATTGTACAAGAGAAGAGATGAGATTTTCTCGAAACACGTAAACTTTAGGAAGGGGTCTGTAGCATTTGGCAACAAGAGTGACAGTGAAGAGAAACTGGCTATATGTGGAATTTCACCACAAGGCCACTAGTTTGCCTAGTCATCCTCTGCCATCAACCAGGATTACACTTAAAATGTCCCTGAGAAGTATGCCCTACAACCACTCTTGGTAAATTTAAAGTTTTTAGCAATGTACCACTGTTTTAAAATGTAACTTAAAAATTTGAAGGTGCTATGTCTGTTTAACCAGTGTACATAGGCGTAAGAGCAAGAGGAGCCTTAATAATATGATGTGACATTTCTGGTTTGAGTAGTGGTTTAACAGGTCTCTCTGCAAAACACACAACAACCATGTTTGTGTCCTAATACGGCAAATGCTACGAGAATGAACAAGACAGAAAGCACCTAAATACCCTTGGAAGAACGGTAAATACAAAGGATAAGGATTTTCTTGCAACCCATTTTCACAGGGCTGCCAAATGACTCTACTGTTTGCCTCACACCAGGGGTATGTCGATGTATTTTTACAAGTGCTTAAATACTGAGATACAAAGTGTGATGTGAATGTCAAAGGTGGACTTAAAACACAAAGCTCCACTAACTTGTAAGTTTCACTGAAGATAAATAGTTTTGCTTTGTAATAACAAATGATATCCACATCTCAAAGTCAGCTACCTTACACATCAGGAAGTTGTTCTCAAGGCAGCCTCAGATTAGAGTTGACATGGCTGAAGGTGGGTGAGGGGTGTCATTCTGGTACAAAAGATAACACATACCCTGACATTTGAAATCAATCCTCACAGCATGGCTACCTTTGCCAATCTGGATTTGGAATACAGTCTTAACTGAGCTCTTAAGTATATAATTACCGTTTTTCTTTTCTTCTCCAACCACACCCCAGGCCTTAGATTTGAATAGCAAATAGAACCATCTGCTAGCCAAATTCACTTTGACAATATTTTTATTTCAGAAAACAATAAGGTAGTTAAACTATATGTATATATATATTCAAAGAGTATAATAAATAGAAAACATTACTGTTCTGAATTAAAATTCTCTGTAAAATGTGTCCACCATTTAAGGGCTCAGAATTTCTGTAGTTATAAGATATAGATACATAGAAAAAAAAAATGTCCCTTGAGGTCAATAAGGGGATACAAAATAAATTATAAAGAAACCTCTTGGAATTCAGAAGCATACAAGAACAACTAATCCATTGACTGTGAATGTTATCTAAAGGGGTAAAAAAAAAATCAGGCTTCCCTGTGGGTTGTGTGTGCATGGGTATGTGCTGTCATTAAAGCATTTTTTTCCTCTGTTAAGCAAGCATCCCCTGCTGGGACCTCTCTTTGGTTTGGTGGGAGTCTGGAGTTATACAAGAAGTGTGTGTTATCAGCTAGAAATTACTCCACATAAAAATTTAATGGTATTGTCCTAGCTATTTTTCAATTAGTGCATGTGTTTTATTCACATGATTTGGATTACTGCAGACATGAGTTATGACTGTGGTAAAACATGATCAGAGTTGTTGTTGTTGTTGTTTTTTCCTGCTATAATCTTATGACTGATGAGAAACTCTGAACACAACGAATATAATTAAAATAAATTAAACCTTTCTGTTGGGAGTTATTCTGAGATTCTGAATTGTCTCACATTGGCAAGTTTGAGGCTTTCGTTTGAATTACCTTGAAAACTCTGTCTAGTGTTCAATCACTATATCTTTCTTTTTGCTTCTTGGCCCCTGTATTTAAATCCATTAGTGTCCTGGAGCAGTGGGGTTTTTAAAAGTATTTGGAAGGGCACCAAACCTGACTGTTTTGAGAGCACTAACCAAGATACACAAGGCTGAAGGTATTTTCATGGAGATAGAAACAGATTTTTTTTTTTATCTGAGAATATTAGTAAAGAAAACCCTTTTAGAGGACAGTGGAACCAGTCAATGTGTAGAGCTATTTTGCTTAATTAAATCTGTATCTTTTTTTCAAGACTTGTGAAATACAGTAATTATTGAAAGGCCTAAATGATTGCTTCTGTGGTGTGAGTTACTTATTTTCCTTTTTTACAAAACAAATTATAATTGTTTCTTTTGTAGGATATGTGTCTTTAAAGAGAACTAAGTATGTGACTTGTGAAAATGTAATTGGGTAATATGTTGGAGGTTATGCTGGAATCATACACCAAACCTAGTTACATTTGTGCCACTCTTTTTGTTCTAATTAATGCTTTTGTTCAGCATTTTTATATCAGATGTCACTAGATGTAATATAATTTTTATAACAGATAGTTCATTTGTTTTACATTTTTCTGCATACTTTAAGACTATTGAATGTTCTTCAACAACTTGAATTTAATCTAAAAATAACATTCAGCAAATTTATTTTTTTTTAGTTGTCCACAAGTCAAATGAATAATGGTTAGATATATGGATTTTTTTCTTTCAGAATTTCCTCTCAGATGAGACTGATTAATTAAAGGGGTGTCCTCCAGAGGTGTATTATTCCAATATCTCTCTCAGCACAATAAATATTGATCTATTTAACATCTTCCATGTGTATAACCCAAAACAACAATCTTGAGTCTCTCTGATGATATAGCATCAATCAATGTCACCATTAGAACCTTAAATGAATTCATACACAGATGCAGATCTGACATGGTTTTTGGTGAAGTATTTCAAAATTGATCAAATCAGAATCAAATCTATTATCTCTCTGAATCTATGAATAAATATATTCTCTTCTTGGATTATTTTCAGTGATGATACAGAAAGTGAGAGAATTTTATGTTAGATATATGCAGATATTAGGAGGGCAATATATGCCTCTTTTATTTCTTCACTCTATTTTCTTTGAAAAATTACATAATTACAGAAATGTTCAAAGAAATAACATGAGACATGCTACTCTTACTGCCACAAATGATCAATTATGTGTTGCCTTTTTTTGGTTCAGATAAAAAAATGTAGTTTCCTAAAATGTGAATTTAATAAATACTAATTAATAATATATCGATTTTTTTTTCTTCTTTAATTTTCTTAATTTTGGATATTTAAATTTACAGTGAGATCTAGATGAGTCTGCAATGGAAATTCTGCTAGTTTTCTACAAAGAAAATTCAATGAAGTTGATAATTTTTGTAGCTTTGGGAGCACTCAGTAGGAAGGTACCATTGAAGGACTTTAATTTGCAAAGGTATTTCTCTTTCACATATTTTCTTGTCCTTTTTGGGAATAAAACTTCTTTATTTTGGTTTATTTTACTTTTTTCTAAAGAGACCATGTCTTATCTCTTAAAATATTACAAAAAGTGCTGAAATACAAATGTAACTTAATGCAGTGAGTAATTCTGAGAGTGAGGTGGTGGGAAACTAGTTTGAATTACTCAAAAAATTAGAATGTGTGAGACTGCTGGTTCAAGTCAAGTTTCATTGTTCTCTTTTTGGAAGAGGAACGAAGTTATTTTGCCAACTTTCAAATATGGTTCACTCAAAAACTGTCAGCTCTAAGTTTGGAGCACGTCTCAGAATTAGTTTGGCTCAACTTAGCTCTGTGACTTTTGGTTTGCTTTTACTTTCAATTCTCTTGGTAGTTCTGAGAAAGACTAAATTTCTCAGAGAAATCTTGTTTGCACATTGTAAACCACCTTGTCTATGAAACAAATAGTAATTGTGTGATTTATGTTTTCCTGGAAAGAAGTGGCCTAAATTAAAGATAATTTTTCAATAATCGAAATTCTGTCTTTAATATAGAAGATTTCATAAAGAAGTGTCTATTCCTTTTTCTGAGTACTATAACAGTGGTTTTATCTTCTATAGAATGACAAAGATGGATCCAATTCTATTTAATCTCCACAAATTTAAGCAGTTAGATGCATATTGTTGTCAGTTATTTTTACATGTAGTTGTGCTGCTTCTATTGCTGCAGCTGACATTATTTTACATGTATGTGAGTGAACAAGTAGGAGAATGTTCTTTTCAGTATGAATACAGGAATGAATGTCTCCTTTGGTTCCTGCTCTTTAATTTTGTGGTCATGGGGCTTCTTTGCATGATTAGATCTCCACCATCCGTTTTTTCAAGGCAGGTGGTTTCCTATTTTTCAACAAAACTGAAGGAAAACCTAATCTTGTTGTCAGCTGGTAGATCATTAAAAATAATTTTTGATGATAGATCAGCATGTGAATTTTGGCATGAAGTGCTGACAGAGTTCAAAGAATTTTGTGACATTTCTATGAAAACAATGTTTGCATTCCCGTCTCCTTATTTTAGGAACGTTTTTTCCTATGCTACATTTATAAAAGTGAAAAATAAGATAGAATTTATGACCTGCTCTGTTTCAGCCTAGTAAAAATGGTACTTACTTATTAATGAACCAGTTGAAAAACCCTGCATCATTCATCACATTAAGGGAGTAATTTCCCTCCCAAAGATTTGCTTTTATGTTTAATAATTATTTATCAAAACTGATAATCTAGGTATGTTGTTATGACAAATTCTGTCCTATAGTAGTATTAATAACTCAATATAGAGCACTTAATTTTAACCCTACAGACTTTAACATGAGAAATAGATTCTGTTGTTTTCTTTTATTTATATACATTTTTAAAAAGAGAAGCGTTATAACAATTAAAGACTTTCAAGCATGAATATATACGAGGTAAAATTACGTGTAGAAGTGGAAGCAATATAAGTTCAAGAAAAGATACTGGCAATGTAAAATTTAAAGGAGAGATGACCTACCGGTATATTTATATAAGTGGATGATAGTATATGTCCAGTTACCACTTAGATTCTATTGAATATATTCAAAAGAATGATATAATAACATTATTTAAAAAGCCAACATGTATAGTTATTCAGAATTTGTACCCTTTGCAACTATTTAAATTTATGATAATTACTTTAGATGTTAACTTAAAAATATGTGAGGGATATCCAGGTTTCAAAATCCTTTTGGAGTTTGTGAACAAATATGTTTGAACATAACTGTCCTGTGCTAAATCCTAGCTTATTTGCCTGGACTTTTAGCGTGTGTTTCATTCTTGTACAGCCTTTTTATTTGATCACCATAGATCATGATGCAGGCCTCAGTCTTTGTAGATTAGCCACCTTCTTTGGTTACTTAAATTGGCAGTTTCTGACCACTCCTCTCTGGTTCACACTTACCTTTCAGCTATTAAGAAGTCCTCTGTTAAAGTCTAACCTTCCTCTAAGGCCTAAGAAAAAGTCTGCCTCTTCTTTGGTATTCTTCATAGTGATATCAGCTTGTACTGTTTTATAACACTGTCTTTTAGGCAAATTCTGTCTTTTTTTTTTTCTCAGACATTATTATAAACTCTGATGTAGAGACACCATGCCTTCCATGAGTTTAAACATTGACAAATATAGAACCTAATACATAGGAGTATCATTTATTAAATTGATGCATAAATCAATTAGATATATTAAAAGGGATATATTTTTAATTATATCAAAGTTCTTTGATGTGGCTTTCTTGTAGCTTCTGTCTTAGGAAATACAGGGCATATTAAAATCGACTGAGTGTATATAGTCCCATAAGAAAGATAGAGTCAATGTTGAAGAAGCCATACTGGGACAAATATTAACATTTTAGATAGCTAAATTTTTTTTTTTTAATTCCTAAATTTATTGGGGTGACATTGGCTGATAAAAATTACATAAGTTCCGGGTGTACAATTCTGTATTACATCATCTATGTATTGCATTATATGCTCACCATCCAGAGTCAGTTCTCTTTTCACCACAGAGGGTGAAAAGAGATAACTAAATGTTTTAGATAACTAAATATTTTGAGATTGGGAACAAATGCTATCAGGAAGCATTGAGATAAGACCAAAAGTTAGCATCTTCAGTATGATATGCTACAAAATCTAGTAGGAGTGATTTTGAATGTGATGGAAGGAAAATGAAGAGCTGAGTCAGTAGGTAAACACACAGGGAGAGAAACATCAAAAGCGATGGAAGGAAGCAAGGGACTTGGTCAACATAATTTTTTTTTTTTCCTGATTCACCCTGTGTGAATCTATTCTAAGACATGTATGGCCAGAACAGCTGTACCTTTAATTGCTTTACTACTTTTTTTTTTTCACAACATGAGTTCCAAAGTAATCAAATTACTTAGACAAATATAAAAGGTTTTTTCCATTCCATTTTCTCATAAGATTTTTGTTTGTTTAGTTTTTATTGGGGGATAAAATATTTCCTAACTTTTCTAAATTTTAGAATAATCTTGCAGAGGACAGCTATCTATAATCTAGAACCTAGGAGTTGTCTCATTCCTCAAATAGATCTTTTAATGGTCTCATAACACTTGAGCCAATGTGGCTTCCAGAACCAGAAGTTCAGTGTTGTTTAATCAGTGTCCTCTGGGGATCTAGTGGTGTCAGGTTTTGTGTTTTAACATGCAGAGCTCACGTCTCTGACATGGAGAGTGCATTTTGGGAGCCAAGCTACCATGTGTTCTTACATTTTTCTGATTTGGAAGAGTGTGATGATGATCTAGACTTAAAGCTAGTTTGCTCACCAATATTGCATTCTTGCAATGAACTACATTTGACAACTGACAGCAAAAAAAACAAAATTTCAACAGAAAATTTAATTACAAGAATAACTAAATTAGGCAAATCTTATGAGAAGTTTTCAACAATTATATGACACTTATAAGGAAGCAATAGCAGTTAACTAAATTCTAAGAGGAAAATTTAACTTAAAATATCTATATATATATGTTAATGAAAATCTGCCTTTCCTCTAATACATAAGACTTATACTGAGATTTCAAGATTTTTTTGAGATATGTATTTTAACAGAGAAGTATATGTACTCCTCTTTCCAACCATGCTACTGCAGAAATAGAAGCCCAAGAAGAGAAAGATATTTAAATATCTATTATCTATTATCCATATCTATCTATCTATTTATCTATCTATTATCATGTCATCATCTATCTATCTATCATCTATCTAACTATATACCTACCTGTCATCTACAGACATAAAAATGTGAGTAAATAAATACAATTCTGTGTGTATTCATGACCCTTTAGTTTGGATATTGTAACTAAACTATAAATCAAGATGTCTGATGCATTTTAATGGTCACACAAGATAGTCTTATTTTTTTAATAATAACATACATTGGCTTAGCATGGTTATGAGAAACCTTTATATGACGGTTGATTCAGAAAAAAATAAAATATTTATGGGCTACAGTTTTATTAATTTAAATTAAAAATAGGTGTACTGAATCCCTGGGAGGAAGGAGGATCATTCTCTTAAATTTTAGCCTATTTGCTTTATGAAGTAAAAAATATGAATAAAAATTGATTTATTTAAAATGTATTTATTGAACATCTATGATATGTTGGATACCCTTCTAGTGGCTTAACAAAACTGACAAAATCTCTGCTCTTTTGCAGATTATATTTTGATGGCTGGTGGAAATACACAATACATATAAGACATGTAGAATGGTAATAAATTCTGTGAATAATAGAAACCAGAATAAGGTGATAGTAAATGATGTTTCTAAATGAATGTTCTTCCATTTGTGTTTGTTCAGGACAAATTTCCTAAATCTTTTTGTTTTTTAAGTCTTGAAAAAATGATATTTTACTAACTTTATTCCCATAGGCCTGACCTGGGCAACTGACCTTAAAATTTGAGGGTAGAGGCAAATATCTGAGCTTTTGGAGCTCCCTGAAATGGGCTTTGGGCCTGAGTAGTAGTATGCCTCTCATTTTAGCACTGAAGACTCACACAAATCATGCCAAGGATGTTTTAGGGTTTGTACAGATACATTCTATTCAGGCTCATCTTTTCTCAGTCATCCCTGGCTGTACACGTTGGCTCAGACTGTGACCGGCTAGCCAGCATAAACAAATTGGCTCTCAAGCCTAGGCTTCTTGGTTCTTGCTTCTGATGGATCGAGCCTCATTCTGATCATTCCAGCACTTCAAATAATTAAGAAACTTATTAGGTAATTTGGTATGGTTAGTGACAGAGAAGTGTACAGCATACTACAAGGCTCAGATGGAGGGTTTAACATATGAGTAGCCGGAGGAAAGAGCACCACAAATATTACGTCTACCGACTGAAAGTGACTTCATGATGCTTTCTTAAATTCTTTTGTTGTGAATGCTCTGCAAATAGTTATAAAGTAGATAATCTTAGTTTATTTTTATGCAAAATAATAACAGCTGCCAACCCAGATATAAATTGATCTATAAATTCTGAGCAAGTATGAAAGAATACAGTAGTGACCATAATAACAATTCAATGGTTTTATGATGTTTATTGTTAGGAAATTCTTTCTTGTATCTAACCCAAATCTCTCTTGTCAGTTTCCAAGCCAACTTCCTTTTCTGCAGGATTTTGCAGATGGAATTCAACAGCATGAAAAACTCATCATATCTTCTTCCTTTTTAAGCATTCTTTCTGAGGCTTCACTGTGCCTCATTTTTTTCAAACATATTCTTTTCATTTATGGTGGGTAGTTAGTAAACCATTTCATATTTGCTCCTCCACTAAATCTTGAACTCACTACAGCTTCAAATAGGTGTGATACTTTCTGAGATTAAGTAATATACTTTAGCATATGTAAATCAAATATCTGACATGGATCATAAGAAATACTTAATTAGTAATATATACCTGGTTTTATGGATGTCTCATTTAAAAAAAATTGATTTAGAATGAACCATTGATTTTTAAAGGATTTACCAAAGGATTTATAGAAAAAAAAAATCTTTCTACTGGATTTATGATGATGTTATTGTTCAAAATGTAACTTTTACTTTTTTCAGTCTATATTGCTCTTACTCAACAAATGCAAAAAATGTACTCATACATGAAATGACATAAAATAAGTTAATTTCTTATGTCTATTCTTTAAAAGCTCAGTGTCTGAACTAAAGGAACTCTCAATTAAAATTATTATTCTGCTGTCTTAAAATTCATTGGAAATGGTTGCCACTTCAGAATCAAAACAATTTTCCCTGAGACTTCTATTTAAAACTGATGAGGTGCTCCAAAGTTAGATACAGATTTTGACTTCCACAGTGTACCTGAAACTGTGTATTATTGCCTTTTTTTTGCTTTCTTGTTTTCATGCTCAAAATCATTTTTTAAACCCTCATTTTTAATATATATATATATATATATACATATATATATATATACGTATATACATATATATATATATATATATATATACACACACACACACACACACACATTTGGAGGCTCTGGGATTGAACAAACTATTTTATTAGACAACAGAGCTTATAAGCACAGATTAGCAATGTTAAAAATAAGTTACACATTGACATATAGTTTCTATAGACACATTATATAATAATGATTTGCTTTGTTGGAAGAAACAATTGAGGGCCTCCCTGTAACATATGCTATCAAAAATTAAAGGGTCCTTGATTTTTCTTTTAATATATTTTTATTTATTTATTTTTATTTTTGACACAGAGAGAGAGATACAGAGACAGAGAGAGAACTGAACTGGGGGAGCTCCCAGCTCAGCATATGGTTCCGCACGGGCCGGGGCCGGGACTTGATCCACGGTCCCCGGCGCTGCAAAGTGGGCGCTCAACCCACTGAGCCATCCTGGCTTCCCCTTTTCTTTTAAACCCAAGAAAAAGATGCAGCTTAATATATGTCATTTAAAACAGT
>PVKE010044446.1:0-13012 GCA_004027555.1 Craseonycteris thonglongyai | reverse complement strand
TAGCCAGGGGTTTCTCAATTTTATTAATTTTTCCAAAGAACCAGCTCTTTGTTGCATTAATTTTTTCTATTGTTTTTTTAGTCTCTATTTTATTTAGTTCTGCTTTAATTTTGTTATTTCCTTTCTTCTGCTGGCTTTGGATGTTTTCTGTTCTTCTTTTTCTAGTTCTTGAAGATGTGATATTAGGTTGTTTACTTGTGATTTTTCTTGTTTCTTGAGAAAAGTCTGTAGTGATATAAATTTTCCTCTTATTATTGCTTTTGCTGCATCCATGCATTAATTTTTTCTATTGTTTTTTTGTTCTCTATTTCATTTAGTTCTGCTTTAATTTTTATTATTTTCTTTCTTCTGCTGGCTTTGGGCTTGTTTTGTTCTTCTTTTTCTAGTTAAGATGTGATATTAGGTTGTTTACTTGTGATTTTTCTTGTTTCTTGGGATAGGCCTGTAGTGATAAAAATTTCCCTCTTACTACTGCTTTCACTGCATCCCAGTAATTTTGGTATGTTGTGTTTTCATTGTCATCTGTTTCTATGTACTTTTAAATCTCTCCTTTTATTTCTTCTTTGGTCCAGTAACTTTTTAATAACACATTGTTTAATTTCCATGTATATGTAGTTTTTGCTTTCGTTTTGTAGTTGATCTCCAATTTCAAAGCTTTGTGATCGGAGAATACACTTGGTATGATTTCTATCTTTTTAAATTTGCTGAGGCTAGCTTTGTGCCCCAGCATGTGGTCTATCCTTGAAAATGTTCCATGTGCACCAGAAAAGAATATATAGTCCTGTGTTGTAGCATGTAGTGTCCTGTAAATGTAAATTATGTCCAATTGCTGTAATGTATCATTTAAAGCTGATATTTATTTATTTTCTGCTTGGATGATTTATCCATGGCTGTCAAGGGAGTGTTTAAGTCCCCTACTATAATTGTGTTTTTGTCAGTTTCTCCTTTTAGATCTGTTCTGTTAATAGTTGCTTTGTAAATTTTGGTGCTTCTTGGTTGGGGCATATATATTAATAAATGTAACATTTTCTTGTTGTATTGTCCCCTTTATCATTATGAAATGTCCATCTTTGCCTCTTATCTGTTTGATCATGAAGTCTGTTTCATAAGATATAAGTATGGCTACACCTGCTTTTCTCTGGATACCATTTGCTTGGAGTATTTTTTTCCACCCTTTCACCTTGAGTTTGTATTTGTCCTTGTGACTGAGGTGTGTCTGTCCTTGTGGCTGAGGTGTGTCTCTTGTAGACAGCATAAAGTTGGTTTTTGTTCTTTAATCCCTTTTGCTACTCTGTGTCTTTTTATTGGTGAGTTCAGTCCACTTACATTTAGGGTGATGATTGATATATGAGGATTTCGTATAGCCATTTTATCTTTTGTTCTCTGGTAGCTTTTTTTTTTTTTGCTTCTTTGCTTTTTTCTTCCCATTGATTATTTTAGTTTGATGGTGTTTATGACTGTTTTTTTCTGTATTCTGATCTTTTGTTTTTATGTGTCTCAATTCTAAGTTCTTTTTCAGTGGTTACCATGAACTTTATACAAATGAAAGTTTCATATATACAGTGGTTCCATTTCTTACGAATGTTTCTTATCTCCATTCTCTTTGGAAACTTAAGTCTTTACTTACTCCCATTTTTATATTTTTGTTGTTCCAGTTTTTCCCTATTTACTTTTACTTTTGTTTCAGGCCTAATCATCTCCTTCAGTATTTCTTGAAATGGTGGCCTTGTGCTGGAGAATTCCTTCATTTTCTGTATGTCTGAAAAGGTCTTATTCCTCCTTCATATCTAAAGGATAACTTAGCTGGGTAGAGGATTCTTTGCTGGACATTTCTCTCCTTCAGTATTTTGACTACTTGATTCCCTTTCCTCCCGAGGAAGCCCCCTTTTAAGTACCTGTGGAGGTGGGTGAGATCCCACTGGAGTTTCTTGTTCACGCAGGCAGGCGGAGATGTGAAGTGTCAGTTCTACCTGTATCACAGGGCTCTTTGTTCTTCCAACAGTAAAAGTCCTACCAGGAAGGGTCCAAAGGAGGCTGGGAAGGGTTAGGGTGGAGTGTGTCGGTAGAAGGATAGTGATGAGGAAATTCATTACTCTCCCTGACCCTGCTAGAGCAATCCTTTCAATGAGAAGATTGAAGCCGTGGCTGGACCTCAAAATTTAGACTTTATTTGCAGCCCTGTCTCAGCAAGCTGTGCCCAGGGGGCACAGCGCCCCCTAGTGAGCCCTGTGGAAGATGACCTCACTCTCAGTGGGGAGCTGACAAAAGTATGAAAGTTCCAGGAAAAGAAGTGAACAGGAAACATCTCACTTGGGTAGTTAATAACCCTAGAATGGACCCTACGTCTTTAAATTTTTTTTTAACTGTTATTTTTTATTTTTTAAAGGTATTATTTTGTTTATTTATTTATTTATTTTTGACAGAGAGCGATACAGAGATAGAGACAGAGAGAACTGAACTGGGGGAGCTCCCAGTTCAACATATGGTTCCGCACGGGCCTGGGCCGGATTTGATCCCTGGTCCCCGGCGCTGCAAAGTGAGTGCTCAACCCACTGAGCCATCCCGGCTTCCCCTAAACTTTTTTTTAATGAGGAAAAAAAGTAAACATATCCACAATTTGACTGGCTCATCTAATGAACCCATCACCCAGCTTTAATAACTCAGCCGGTCTTATGTCACCTATGCTTCCACCCACTCCCCTTTTACTGTGTTATCTTAAAGAAATCCCTGACATATATTATTTTATTTATAAATATTTCAGTGTGTATCTCTAAAAGACAAAGACATTTTTTATAAAACTATTTTTAAAATCAAATATATTTATAAAACAATTTTAAAATATCCAAGTTATAAAAGGAGAAAATATTTATTTATTTATTTTTTAGATTTATTTTTATTGTTTTTGACAGAGAGACAGAGGTAGAGAGAGATAGAGAGAAGCGGGAGGGCCCAGAGCAGTCTCTATAGTTGTAGGTCACTAGTTTTTGACATGGTTTAGTTCCACAGGTGGGCGCAGGGTTGTGCAGGGCAGGAACTGGGCCTGGGGCCTCCTGCATGAAAGGCATGCCCCTGTGAGCTGGGGGCCTCTCACATGGGAAACTCACCCTGGTAAAAACTGAACTGGCGGGGGAAGCCGGGATGGCTCAGTGGGTTAAGCTCTCACTTTGCAGCCCCAGGGACCGAGGATCAAATTCCGGCCCCGGCCTGTGCAGACCCGTATGCTGAACCGGGGAGTGCCCCCAGTTTGGTTCTCACTGGGGTGAGACTTCGGCTCAGTTCCTGCCGTGTGCAGCCCCGAGCCCACCTATGGAATGAAACTATGTGGAAAAACTGATGATGTGCAACTATGGAAACTGTTCTGGGCCTTCCCCCTTCTCTCTGTCTCTGTATCTCTCTCTGTCAAAACCAATAAAAATAAATCTAAACAAAAAAACTGAACTGGGGCACACCCCAGCTCAGCAAATGGGTCCTCACAGGCTGGGGCCGGGATTCAATCCTTGGACCCCAGGGCTGCAAAGCGAGCGTCAACCCACTGAGCCATCCCTGCTTCCCCATAACAAAATATTTAAAATATTAAAATGTAAAATATATAGAAATATATGAGAAACTAAAATATTTTATAAATACGTATATTTAAATACACATGACATATAAATAGAAAATAAATAACTTTTTATTTAAAGATATATATGCATAATATCATCATGACACCTGAAGAATTAACACGTTATAAAGGTAATTAAAAAAATTATCTTGCTTGTTTGAATCAAGATTCAAATAAAGTTCAATGTTGAGATTGCTTTATATGTCTGTTAAGTCTCTTGTACCGTACAGGGTTCCTGGCATGTGTGTGTACCTATGTGTGTGCATGTGTGTGTACATGCATGCATGTAAAGGAGCCCACTCATTTGCCCTTTAGGGTTCTGAGAGCCTGCATCTTGCTGGCGGTGCCACTGTGGTGCGGTGCTGTGCTCTCCCTTCAGGAAGCACATGCTGCCTAGTCATCATCTCTTTGGTGATGTTAACAGCACCTGGCCATTAGCGACAGATCCATTAATTCAGTGTTTGTGCCCACACTGCTTCTTGCTTCTGGTTTGGCAGATACGGGTGAAGGAAGAGACAGGTTCCTGTGTCCGAGTGATTCTCTCTCCCCAAACTCCTGTGTGTTTTCCCCAGACCTTCCCCCATGGGGTCCAATCCATGTGTTTCCTGACCTGGCACTCCAGATAGGTGCTGATACCTACCTGTGAGGGAACAAGTGAATGGATGTGACAATGGCTTCCGCTGCACTTCAGGTAGTCCCTCCAGGTTACTCTCAGCATGAGTGCTCTCAGAAGGATTTGGGCAGGGACAGGCTAGGAGCGCAAATGCCTGCCAGAAAGAAGCTTTCTCAGCATTCCTCAGGTCATAAAGATTTATTTATTTATTTATTTTATTGTTTTTGACAGAGAGAGAGAGAGAGATACAGAGACAGAGAGAGAACTGAACTGGGGGAACTCCCCAGTTCAGCACATGGTTCCGGAAGCACAGGCTGGGGCCGGGATTCGATCCTCAGTCCTCGGCGCTGCACAGTGAGAGCTTAACCCACTGAGCCATCCCGGCTTCCCCATCCTCAGCTCATGAGACTGCTTACTTGATGACCAGAGTCAGAGGATGGCACACACTGTTCTGACTGTGGGCCCTTAAAAGGGACATCCAGGGCACAAGGGAATAAGAATGTTGATTAAGAGTGTGGGTTTTTCAGTCTGGCGGGCTGGGGTTCAGACATCAATTTTACCACGTAATCAGCTGTGTGACATTGAGCAAGTTACTTATCTCCCCATAGTAGGCTGATAATGACCCCCAAAGATATCAGGTTCTGATCAATGGAAACTATGAATGTTACCTTATTTGGAAAAGGGTCTTTGCAGATGTGATTAAATTAAGGATCGTGGAAACACTATCCTAGATTATCTGGGTGGCTCTAAATAAAATGTCCTAAATGACATTTGGCTCTAAATGACAAATGTCCTAAGACAGAGGAAGAGGGAGATGATCCACACACAGAGAAGCAGCTGCCACCACCAGAAACTGAAAGATGCAAGGAACAGATTGTGTCCTAGAGCCTCTGGAAGAAGCATGGCCTTGCCAACACCTTGATTTCAGACATCTGATTTCCAGAACTGGAAGATAATGTTTCTTTTGTTCTAAGCCAAAAGAAGCTGCCAAGTTTGGGGGAATGTTATTACAACAGCCACAGGAAACTAACCCACCTCCGTAAGCCTCAGTTTTCTCATTCGCAGGAAGTATAGTGGGCCTCTTTGGATGGGGGAAGAGAAACTCGCTCAGGAGGATAGGAGGTAGTGGCTAACAGAGGCCCAGCCCTCCCAATTTTCTCTTTTCACCCTCACAGTTGCCAGGGCCCTGTGGCCTTTAGTGCAATGTGACCCAATTTGCCATAGTTGACTGGTCCTGGGCAGTGGGTTGGAATTCTGATGGACTCAATGTCTCTCTAGATGGCTGGGCTGCAACCAGCCTCCTCTGATTCCCAGGGCCCAGTTTTCCACTATGTGGGCTGGAAGCTCGGTGTAGCCCCCACTGTGTAGAGCTCCTGCTGGCTCTGTACTTGAGCCTGGAGATTGCAGCCCCTTTTCTCAATGCCTGAGGTTCCTGATCCAGGACCTGCTTTTGTTCAACATTTGTGGTAATGACATTGCGAGTATGATTTAAAAAAGGGGTACTTATAGAATTACCAACTGAAACAAAATGATGGGATGTCTGGGATTTGCTTTTAGAAATAAACAGGGTAGTGAAACATGGGTGGAGGAATAGGAGAAACTGGATTAGCTTTTTTATTATACTGTTCTGTTTGCTTTAGTATATATTTGAAAATTTCGATTAAAAACAATTTTCCCAGGGATGTCAGGATAGCTCAATGGGTAACTCCCTTTCTCTCTCTTACCTTCTCTAAAAACAATAAAATAAATCTTAAAAAAATTTTTTTCCCTTGGAGATGCCGAGGTTGGGGCTGGAGATCTATACCTGCAGACCTGGCTGAGTCCTTATGGCTTTGACCCAGGGGGCCTGGCAGTTTGTGGGTTGGCACGGGCTCTGATGCCACCTGGTGGCCACAATGGGGACGACATCCTGTGATGCTCCTCGGGCTCTGAGGAGCACCTGCCTGGCAAACTGGGTGCTCCAAACCGGAGCTGGGCCCCCAATGCGATGCCATACTCAGGTCCACCCGGTGCTACCCTAACCCCTCCCTTTATAACCCCAGTCCAACCATGCCCTCCCCGGACTCTCCTCTGACTCTCCCCACTCCTTGGAGGAGGCCACATGGCTCTGGCAGTCCTGGGTGTGAATGACAGATCACATTGACTGTGGAGTGAGTTTCTTACTAAGTTCTTTGCCAGTTGTGTAAATCTCCCTACATAAATTCAAGTATAGCAGGTATTGTATTGCTTTCGGTCTTGAACAACTCCCAGGGCCTTTTGTCCAGCCCCCATGTAAATAGGCTGATTTCTGCGTTTGGTGCCCAGTTGGCCCTCTCTCTTGAGTGGCAACCCATTTCCTGGTTCCCCTTTTCATCCCATTCCTTGCTTTATTCTCCCGTTTTGATTAAGGACATCCTCCAGTAGCTTCCAGAGAAAGAATGTGTGAGAGGTGAACTCGAGACGTTTCATATCTGACAATGCCTTTGTTTTGTCTTAATTCAGTCTAGACAATAAGCACTATGGTTGCCTCAACACCTATCCAGGAAGGCTTCATGGAGGAGGTGAAATTTGAGCTGGTTTGTAAGGGACAAGTGGACAGAGAGGAGGAGGGCTAGATGGTTCACATTGGGGAAACATTAAGCTTTTTTTTTTTTTTTAAGATATATTTGATTATTTGAGAGAAGGAGAGAGAGAGAGAGAGAGAGAGAGAGAGAGAGAGAGAGAGAAGGGGAAGGGCTCAGAGCAGTCTCCATAGTTGGATATCATTAGTTGTGACATAGTTTCAATCCAAAGAAGTAGATGTAGGGCCACGCAGGTTGGAACCAAACTGGGGGCCTCCCTCATGGGAGGCAAGAACCTTTCCCACCATCCTGGCAGTTACCAGTTGCTCCTCAGTTTAGCATGTGGGTTTGCACGGGCCCGGGCTCCGATTCAATCCTGGGACCTCGCGGTCGCAAGGAAAGTGCTCAACCTGTTGAGCTGTCCCGGCACCCCAACACTAAGCTTTTTATGAATCCACAGAGTGTGTGTGAGCGCGTGTGCGTGTGCACGCACATGTGCACCCTGGGTCAGGAGGCCAGGCTGGCTGCAGTATCCAGGTAAGGTTTTTCGTAAGATATGAGCCTATCATGGAGGCCAGTTCTGACCCAGCTGTAGTGGAGCCCTGCTCCTATTCAAGACTTCTCGCTGAGAAAATATCCTCTTTGTTCAGCTTGAGCCCAACACATCAAAGGGGCCCTGGGCATCTGGGGCTGTCAGGTAAAGGTTCCTCTTGGGAGCCGCAGGGCAGTGGGTTCTGCTTGTACAAGGTGCCCTGTGAAGATTATCCATCGCCCACCTGCCCTCCCCGCAGAGTCATAATCTCAGCACCGAGAAGCAGTTTAGAGCCACCCAGCCATGGAGCAGAGGTCAGGCAGGAAATGGGATTTGCCCAAGGTCATGCTGCTCATTGGTGACAGACATGGGTTTAGAACCCATATCTGAGGACCACAGCTCTGCCCTCTGAGGGCTCTTTCCTCCCTGTGCTCATATCAGGAGAGGCAGCTTTTCACCTGCAGGTCACCTGCACTCGGCTGATCAGCCTCGGGAGCCTCACTGGTGTCCCACTGGGGGAGGAGGGGACAGTGGGCCAGAGCAGACTTCAGCATCTGCATGTTAAGCTCATGTTGAGGATGCTAGTGCATAAGGACAATTATGTCCATGTTGCATGTTACCACTGTATTCCCCAGGTCAGGGGCCTCAGGACACCCCCTGAGAACCTTGAGTATCGCTTGGTGGACAGCCAGCTCTCAGAGGGAGTTGGAACCAAATAAAATATGGGTTCAATTCAGAATGATTTGGGCTCTCAGTTTTACATAAAAGGGGCTGGTAGCCAGGTATACCAGTGCTGAGGTTGGGGTCAGCTCCCTGAAGGCAGGGGCCGTGTCCCCTCAGTGGCTGGCACAGTGTCTTACATACACACAGAGCTTGCCAAATACACTTGTGTAGAGTCACTGCCTGTTGCAGGTTGAATTGGTCCCCTCAAAAGACACTGAAGTCTTAAGTGTGAATGTGACCTTGTTTGGAAATGGGGGTTTTGTGGATGATTCAGTTAGGACAAGGTCATTAGGGTGGCCCTAATCCAATATGGCAGGTGTCCTTATTAGAAGGGGGAAATCAGTCAGAGAAACAAACACACACAAAGGAAGAATGCCGTGTGGTGATCAGAGTTGTCCTGCCACAAGCCAAGGGACCCTAGGAAGCTAAGAGGCCAGGTGCAGATTCTCCCTAGCACCTCAAGAGGGAGCACCGCCCTACTGACCCTTGATCTCAGACTGCTAGCCTCCAGAACATCAGGACAATAAATCTCAAGTTTGTGGCCCTAACGCACTGCCCAAAGTATCACTTGCTTTCTGACTTCGCCGGCCAGGCTGGTCTACCTGTCTGCCTGCCAGCCTGTCGTGGCTGTTTCCTAGCGCAGCCATCAGTGGGTAGCATCATGAGACTGGAATAAGGTCCCCTGGGCCACGGATGGCACATGAACCCCATGGACCCCTAGCCCGAGGACATCAGGAGAGGTTCAGAGGGTCTGGCTCAGCAAGAGACTTGCTGCAAACCATTTGCTGGTGGGGGCCACAGCTGGTAGAAGAGGGTGCCTGGCCAGGGCCTGGAAAGCTAGGGTCTCCATCCAGTTCTGTCATGCACAGTAACGAGAGCCTCAGTCGCTGCCATTGCACAGGATCCCGCCTGTGAAATGAAGGCTTTGGCTGGCCTCAGGAAAGGCATTCTTCATTGTCTTTTAGCATTTGGGGGGATAGGACGCACATAGAACCTGTGTCCAAGGGGGCCATGCTGGGAATATTGGGTCTCCTTGTCCTCTGGCTTGTGATTTGAGCTCTGACCACTTTCTTCTGAGGAAGGATATGTCATTCTTGTGTTCCTCCAAGTGCCTGCTTATTTAACATCATTTGCATTTGCAGCCTTTTAAACTATTTAACTTGTAAAGTTCCCTCAATAATTCCAGCTACATGACTTTCAGAGTCCTGATTGCAGCATTTAAATTGTTTTAGTATTCCGTGTACCTGCTTCAAGACGTGTGGGCACAGCCATCATTAAGGCAGCCAGAAAGGCCTGGTACCCTCCAGTCTCCTGAAGGCCATGGCTCAGTGGGGACCACGGGGATCCATGAGCTGAGGCTCCGATGGGAAATGGGAAAAGCTGCAGAGGGGTAGTCAGTCACTGGGCTTAGTGCTCTGAAGACCTTGGCCAAGGATTGTCCATAGGTGGGCAACACCTCAGCCTCTGGTGCAAACTCTGTTCCTGGAAGTGCTTGCCATTTCACATCTCAGGTTTCACACTGAATACCACACCCTATGTGGTGCATAGCCTTGGGTGGGGGACCCACTCATTTCAGGAGGATGCCTGGGGCCAGAGAAGGGGAGGTGAGTGGGAAAGAGGGAGGGAGAGCAGTGTGGAGACGTGCTGTGGAGCACCACCTGGGGACCTACCTGGTGACCAACCCAGGGGCTGACTCAGGGACCAGTGGAGGGGAGACTGACAGGTGGGAGTGCAGAAGCGCGGGTCTAGGTGCAGGGTGACTCTGGGTGGGTTGGAGGCCTAGAACATACAAAGATGGAGGTGCGGGCCGCCAAAGCCCAGCATGAATCACAGAGGCGCACATGGCTGGCTGTGGTGAGAAGCCCTGGTAGGACTGTAGGAGGAGCGGCCGTAGCATGGCAAGGGCAGCCATAGCATGGTGCAGGGGACCAGAGCAAGGCACCAGCAGCAGAGATCAGCGCTGGTGACCGGAGTGAGGACCCGGTTCCCAGTGCATGGGTCGAGTGGCTGGAGCTGGGGGCCTGCAGAGCATAAGGCCGGTGACCAAAGCAGGAAGCTGGCATTCAGATGGCTGGAGTACTGGCAGCAGCAGTGCGCTGGTGGCCAAAGCACAGAGTGGCCTTTGGTGAGGTGGGACTCCAACTAAAGCACTGCGAGGCCTTGCTCTCCCAAAGCTCACCCCACCAGCCTGCCCAGAGCCTGCCTTCAGTGAGCTGCTGCAGGGAAGCCGCTATTACCCTGTGACACAAACAGATCTGCCCCTTTTCCAACAAACCCCACCACTACTGTTCCTGCTGAAGCCAGTAGAGGGATCTTGGAAAATTGAAGCACAGGTGTGGCAGCTCCTGACAGCAGTGGGAACTTGGAGGTATAGAATACCATCACCCACCGTACCTTCCCAAAGAGGAGGCACGCAGAGACCAGGGTGACTGAGTCAAAAAGAGACCCACCTTCTAGGAAGTCTCCCACTGTGAGAAAACCAAATAATCAAGAGAAAATATTATAAGACACTGAAGCAATACCAGCTAGGAAGTAAAAGAAATATTTCTTCACATCTACCGGGGAAAAGTTCTCATGTCCAGGAAAAGAAATGCTCCAACAGCAATGAATACCCTTGTGAACAAAGGTGCTCAGAAAGAAAAAGAAAAATCTCCAGAAGAGGAACTTGAACTTATGGAAACAAATGAACTAAATGACACAGAATTCAAGACTGCAATTTTGAAAACACTCAAAGAGATAAAAGAAAATCGGTGGAGTACACAGAGGGAGCTAAGTGATCTCAGAAAGAAAATTGAATCTATAAAAAGCAAGCAAATAGAAATTCTGGAGCTAACATAATAAAAGAAATGAAAAGTGAAATAGGTACAGTAGCATAGGAAGCAGAGCTGACCAGAGGAAGGGAAGAATTAGTGAAATGGAAGACAGAAATTTGGAAATGTCACAGAAAGAAGAAGAGAGAGACCTGAGAGTTAAAAGAAATGAAAGATATCTACAAGAATGATCTGACTCCATTAGAAAGAGTATTATAAGAATAGTAGATATTCCAGAGGGAGAAAAGGATGAGATGGGCACAGAGTATTTGTTCAGACAAATAGTAGATGAGAACCTCCCAAATCTATGGCAAGAACTAGAACCTCAAATTCAGCACCCCTAGCTACTTGAATCCTAGCAGACCCCTCTCCAAGGCACATTATGCTGAAGGTGTCAAAGGTCAAAGACAAAGAAAGAATCCTCAAGGCAGCCAGAAAAAAGAACACTGTAATCTATAAAGGAAAGCCCAGCTAACTATCACCAGATTTCTTAACAGAAACTCTATAAGCCAGAAGAGAGTGGAATAAAGTATTCAAAATATTAAAGGAGAAAAATTACTAGCCAAGAATCCCTTACCCAGCAAAGTTATCCTTTAGATATGAAGGAGGAATAAAGACCTTTTCAGACATACAAAAACTGAAGGAATTCTCCAGCACAAGGCCAGCATTTCAAGAAATACTGAAGGAGGTTATTGGACCAGAAACAAAAGTAAAACTAAATATGGATAAACTGAAACAACAACAAAATAAAGGGGAGGAAGTAAAGGTTTAAATTTTCAAAGAGAATGGAGGTAAAAAATATTCTTCAAAGGAACCACTGCATATATGAAGCTTTCTTTTATATAAAGTTCATAGTAACCACTGAAAAAGAACCTAGAACTGTGACACAAAACAATAAAAGAAGAGGAAGCAGTCATAAACACCATCAAACTAAAATAACCAATGGAAATAAAAAAGCAATGATGCAATAAAAAAGAAAAAAAAAAGAAAAAAAGAAAAGACAAAAGAAAAAGAGCTACCAGAAAACAAAAGATAAAATGGCTATAGGGAATACTCATATATCAATTATCACCCTACATGTAAATAGACTGAACTCACCAATAAAAAGACACACAGTAGCAAACTGGATTAAAGAACAAAACCCAGCCATATGCTGCCTACAAGAGACACACCTCAGCCACAAGGACAAACACAGACTCAAAGTGAAAGGGTAGAAAAAATACTCCAAGAAAATGGCACCCAGAGAAAAGCAGGTGTAGCCATACTTACATCTTATAAAACAGACTTCAGGATCAAAAAGATAATAAGAGGCAAAGATGAACATTTCATAATGATAAAGGGGACAATATAACAAGAAGATATTACGCTTATTCACATATATGCCCACAACCAAGAAGCACCAGAATTTACAAAGCAACTACTAACAGATCTAAAAGGAGAAACTGACAAAACACAATTATAATAAGGGATTTAAACATTCCCTTGACAGCCATGGACAGATCATCCAAACAGAAAAAAATATATATATATATCAGCTTTAAATGATACATTACAGCAATTGAACATAGTTGACATTTATAGGACACTTCATCCTACAACACATGACTATACATTATTTTCTAGTGCACATGGAACATTTTTAAGGATAGACCACATGTTGGGGCACAAAGCTAGCCTCAGCAAATTTAAGATAGAAATCATTCCAAGTGTATTCTCCGATCACAAAGCTTTGAAATTGGAGATCTACAAAAAGAAAGCAAAAACCACATATACATGGAAATTAAACAATGTGTTATTAAAAAGTTACTGGACCAAAGAAGAAATAAAAGGAGAGATTTAAAAATACATAGAAATAAATGACAATGAAAACACAACATACCAAAATTACTGGGATGCAGTGAAAGCAGTAGTAAGAGGGAAATTTTTATCACTATAGGCCTATCCCAAGAAACAAGAAAAATCACAAGTAAACAACCTAATATCACATCTTTAAGAACTAGAAAAAGAAGAACAGAAAACATCCAAAGCCAGCAGAAGAAAGGAAATAACAAAATTAAAGCAGAACTAAATAAAATAGAGACTAAAAAAACAATAGAAAAAATTAATGCAACAAAGAGCTGGTTCTTTGGAAAAATTAATAAAATTGAGAAACCCCTGGCTAAGCTCACCAAGGGAAAAAGAGAAAACACA
>PVKE010044445.1:0-13013 GCA_004027555.1 Craseonycteris thonglongyai | reverse complement strand
GCTCACTTTGCAGCCCCGGGGGACCAAGGATCGAATCCCGGCCCCGGCCCGTGCGGAACCATATGCTGAACTGGGAGCTCCCCCAGTTCAGTTCTCTCTCTGTCTCTGTCTCTGTATCTCTCTCTCTGTCAAAAATAAAAATAAATAAATAAAAATATTTAAAAAAAAACTTAAAAAAAAAAAAGATCTAAGACTGTAAAACCTCGTCTATATGTTACATTACATGTTCACCACTCAGAATGAGTTCTTCTTGTGGAATCTATGTAATTTTTACTAACAAATGTCACCCCCAATAAATTTAACAATAAGAAAAGAAGATCTAGGACTGGACAGAGTTTAAGAGGGGGTTAGTTAACTAGAAAACTGTATTGGGAAAGTCACTTAGATTATGTCACAGGGAAAGAAATATAAAACAAAGAAAGAAAATTAAAAGAAACATTATGAACACATAGTGGTATGCCCAAATTCATGAACTAGAAGTTCATTAAAAGCAGAATGGTGCAAATTGAGAGCAAAAAATATTGAAATAATTGCTGAAAAGTTTCATATTAAAAGTATATGCCAAGTACTCAGCACAATTAATTAAAATACACAGATGTATAAACATTTAGTGATGAAGTTGTAGGATTTTAGGATTAAGAAAAAAATTTCAGAGCACCAGAAAGAAACAACATATTACCAACCATGGTATGACCAATTAAATCAACAAGAGAGATTAGTGGAATAATATGTTGAAAATTATGAAGAAAAACAACTATAAACATAAATTTTATGTACTAATAGGTTATTATTCATAGATATGTAAAATAAATAATATGCATGCTTACAATTACCAGAATTTACACCTACACAGATTCTCAAAAAAACTATTAATTATATACTTCAGCAAAAAGAAAACCAAACAAGAAAGGAATCTGTGAAATTCAAAAAACAAATGTGAATTCCAAAATTATTTAAATGCCAGAAAATTCTATTAACTATTGACTGTAAATGTTAAGTAAAATCTTTTATTTTAAAATACAGATTTGAAGCTAATAGCCTACACAATGATAACATAGAAAGGTGTCTTAGTTTAGTAATTAGTTGCATTTCAAGATTGGGAGATAGGAATAAGAAAACTGAATATGTTTAGACATTTTAAATAAATAATATAACTGTAGAAGTTTAATAATACTATTTATAACTTTTGAATATAAAAATGAAGTATAAAAATAATACTCTTTATAAAGTTAATAAAATAAAAGTCAAAATTAGGGGAAAAGAAATTCAAAGTATAATAAAAGATGGTAGACAGAAAAAATATGATTGAAATTAATCCAAATATGTCAGAAATCACAATAACTATAAAAGTTATGCACAGATATTGAAAGACAAATTGCATTAAAAAAATACCTTCTATGATACTTAAGGGAGAAATGTTGAAAGCAAAATTAGTCAGAAGGGTTGAAAACAAAATGCAAAAAAATAAATAAATAAAGGTGTGTGTGGGGGGGGTTCTTGCAATTATCTTAGGGAAAGGAATGTTTTTCTAATTATACCCCCAAGCTCAGAAATCCTAAAGAAAAGGACTGACAAAGTCAACTAGATAAAAATGTAAATATATCTGCATATCAAATAACAATATAAATTCAAAAGAAAAAGAAAATTCTGATATCAATTGCAAGTGGGGGATGCCGGGATGGCTCAGTGGGGTGAATGTTCATCTTGCAACCCCGGGGTCTGAGGGTCAAATCTTGGTCCCAGCCAGTGTGGACCCATATGCTGAACTGTGGTATGCCCCCGAGTTCTCACTGGGGTGAGACTCTGCCTCCACCTATGGAATGAAACTATGTAGAAACCTAATGATGTGCAACTATGGAGACTGCTCTGGGCCCTCCCCATTCTCTCTGTCTCTCTCTGTCTTTCACTCTCTCTGTCAAAAACAATAACAATAAATCTTTAAAAAATATTAAAAAAAAACTTAATTGCAAGTCACATCACAAAACAATGTGAAATATGCTTAGTATAGAAGATGCCATTGAAAATTAATTTTATATACATATTTATCTAAGGGAAAATCACACTTGTGTACAGGCAGGCATCTGCAACAGTAATTTGTGGTATTGTTTAGAATAGTAAAAATTTAAATATTCAAAATGTTTATCAATAGGCGCATCTAATACAGTTTTATATTGATATAGAAGCAAACTATGCAGTAGTTAAATTAAATTGGTCTTCCAAATTATTATACATATTTACATAACTGCATAATTTTATAGCTATAATCATTACATAAAATTTAAAGTGTATATAAATTTAATTATTTTTTCAACTTGCTTTTTATCCTTATAATAAAGTTTTTACAGACTTGCCTATGCTGTTTTATGTAGCTCAAGTTTATTCACTTTTATTACTCTTAAATATTTTATTAGAATTGGATTACACCCAATCCTCATTTTCCTAGACGTTGGTCACACACAATAAACTACAAACTTGGAGTATACTATTTAAAATTTTTTCTGTGATCATCTCCTTTTGCATGAAAATGAAGTCAATGTTCACTATTACTGTGGGCTCTGGAAATTTGTGCCAGCATTATTAACCAGCTGTGTTTCCCAAAATATGAATGGGGTCCCTCTAAATGAGCAATTGCAGCATACCACACCCTTTGTTCCAATGTGCAATCTGACATGGAAGACGAAAATTTTCCAGAAATTGTAAACACGCATCTAGCTTCTAATCTCTTCACATTGACATCCAGCTTCCAATACCCAAATCAGACTACTGTCTTAATGTTCCACATCTCAAACTACTCCAGGTATGTCACTAGTTCCAAAACACGGCAAGTTCAAGAGAGAGTTTAAGAAAAGGTTAAAGCAATGAGAAGGCCTGTCATATTTTCAGTATCAACCCAAATGCAGAAATGGACAAATAATTTTTTTTTTTTACTGTAAAGGATTTTTTTTTAAATTGTTAAATTTATTGGGGTGGCATTGGTTGGTAACAATCACATACAAATAATATTTTTGAAATTAATATTTCTAATTCCATCATGAATACTTTGAATAATATTTAATAGCAATTTATACCATAAAATAAAATGTTTACTTACTTTTATTATTGAATTTGCCATTTCCCTAACAAAGTGTTTCATTGGCCAAAAGTAAACAGTTGCCTAGTGATAGAGTTTCTAAGAATTGAAAAAATACGCTTATATATTTCATTATAGAACAGTTTATAGGGCCAATGAGATTTCAGGGTACCCTTTATAACTGTTGGAACGGTGGATCACTTTATGAAAGTTTAAAGTAAAGCATTACCACTGTATTAATAGAAAACTTTCTTTAGAGTAACAGATTGCTATGCATTGTCTGTTTCCATTTGTTTCTTTGAATTATTCATATCCTTTCATACCCAAGGTTAAGATACACATAGTGACGCCAGAGCAGTATAAATGCAAAGGGATCCCAGAACATTATACATACACTGATCTCCCCACCCCCCAACATGTGAAGGTAGAAATTTAAATATACACTCAAGGATCTCTGTTTCTCTATAAAAAAAAAATGGCCAAAGGTTCTCCTTGATGTACATCATACATTAATCTTTATGCATCACAATAATGTAACTAGATAGAATATTTAAGCATTAAAATTTTAGGAAGAAAACACACTTACAGTAGACTTTCAATTAAATGGTACCCATGGGGATTGTTAGATGCCAGATAAATGTAGTTTCTGGTTGCTTGAGAGTTATTGTTAAAAATAGGCCTAACTAATACTATACCTCATACTATATTATATCATGCCATAAACTCTGTATTGCCTTGATATTAATATTGACATACAGTAATTAAAAGCAAATTAAGACAAAGACAAACAACGTAACAGCTTTATTTTAAGAACAGTTTTGTGAGTGCAGTGTGCAATTTTAGTTAAGTGGCAGTCAATACACTTATCAACTTAATGAACTTTACTAACATTTTTTAAAACTTCAGTTAACTTAGAAAAAAATATACACATACACACTTAAAAGTGTTACAGCAGGGGTACAGAGTTTACTGGGTAGATGTCACAGCAGGATTATCAGCATATGATGATATAATTAGGACAAGATCAGGAGAAGTGGATGTGGATGGTTTTCAATCTACATCAGTGGATGATGCTTCATTGGCAAACTTGCGTGCCACTTTCTTGAAAAATAAATGAATATCAGCTTGCTTTGTGGCCCTATACCTCTCATACAAAGTCAGGTTTTGCATGACGTGCAGCTGTGTAACATGCTGAGAAGTGAAGAAGGGTTGCTGTTCTGTAAAACAATTACAGTTTCAAATGCTACCAGTAGTTCTCTGCCAGGATAATTTTTCTACCTCATACCCATTGTCATCATTCTCTTCCTCCTCTGCAACATTTGTTTTCCCACAATTTACAACAGCTTCTTTGATGCCTTCTGTATTAAGAGTATGAGTTACTGGAATAGCTTCATCCACAGCAAGCCAGTCGAGTTCATCTTGATAAAATTTTATTTTGTCTTTAGCAGAGTCAACTAACTCATAGATTCCATCATAAACTCTGCTAGTGGCAGCTGTACTATTGACTGGAAAGGCCTCAAAGTCAATGAGGGAAGAAGAAGATTCTACAGATATCACAGCTGGCCACAAATTTCTCCAACATTTCTATAAAGTTTCACTTCTCACAGAATCTCAAGCACCACTGACAGTGTATAATCTTTGAGATTATATTTTTTCTGGATGTCCAGAATGGTCCCATCAAAATTAATCATTCTTCACATCATCACGTCCATAAAACATTTTTACATTCTGTATCACTCCCTGATCCATTAGTTGAATCAGACTTGTTACATTAGCAGGAAGATAACATACAAAAATGTTGCCATTAATGAACTTTTCCACAGGAATATGTGCATGTTAGATATCCAGGAGCAACAGAACTTTACTATTCTCTGGTATTCCATTTTTTTCATAAATTTTCTTTAACAATGGGGGAAAAATAATGAAACCAATAGGTAAAAGTTTCTGCATCCATTCAACTGTTACTCTGTTCATGATAATCTATAGGAAGGCTATTTATGTCTTTGAGTACCTTGGTTTAGCAAATTTGCTGACCACACACAGCTTTATCTCACGATTTCTTGATGCATTTGCACAAACAAGTACAATTGTACATTTTTTATTTAGCTTGAACCCATGAGCTACCTTCTCATTACCACCAGCCGAAGTAAAATTAAGAAGACATTTTTACATCAATGCAGTCACATCTGTATTGTAAATATGCTCTGGGGTCAAGCCATTTTTATAACCTGACTAAATGAAGCTGCAACCTCAAAATCAGCCCATCTCTGCTCACCTGACAAGTCTAGCTTACGAATGCTTTGATGAACCTTGAATCAGGTAAGCCAGCAACTTGAAATAGAATACTAACTTTTGGTGTTCACTTTCTCATGGCATTCTCTTGCTTTTTACTACATCATGGGTCTAAGAATACAACTGCCCTCAAGCTTTTCAGTGAAAACCACTCATACAGGGCCTAGTCAAGCACTTTCATTTTCAGTGTATTTAAAGAGTATGATGCTTCTTGTCTTGTCACTCTCCTACTTAACATAGAACTCCTTTATCTTCTGAGCCCAAACCTTAATGTCATAGATCATTGACAAACTGACATTAAATTCCTCCATGAGCACTAAATGACTCTCACCTTTCTCAAGCCTCTTGCATATTCCCACCTTCTGCTTGAGGGTAAGCACTATGTTTACACTTACTTAGGACGTGTTTCATCAAACTTGGGGTTGAGTGAGAACATAACATTTGCATAACAACATCTTCCAACCTACCAGTATGTTTGCACATGGTGAATTGGCAGGAGTGGGAGACAAAAATGGTGTGTGAAGTGTAGGCTTACTCAGGGCCCAGTGCAGTGTGGCGTGCAGCCTATCAAGGTTAAACTTACACTTCTGCTAGATACTGATTTTATTTTAATTTTCATTTAAAGTATTATTTCTTTAATTTTTTGCAAGTTGTTTGAGAATGCTGGTTGCTTGAGTTCCAATTAACTGAGAGTTTACTCTATTTGAATTTACTTTTACACAATAATCTTTAAAACTAATTTAACAACAAAATACACTTTTTAAAAAAAGATTTATTTATTGTATGTATCTTTTTTTGAGAGAAGTTGTGTGTGTGAGAAGGAGACAATGGGGGAGGTCCCAGAGCAGTCTCCATAGTTGTACATCATTAGTTGTGACATGGTTTCACTGCACATAGGTGAACATGAAGCCATGTGGGGCCGGAACCAAATTGGGGGCCCCCACATGGGGGGGAGAATCTTTACCACCATGCCATCCCCACAGTTAGCAGTCGCATTGCAATTCCGCAAATGGATTTGCATGGGCTGGGGTTGGGAATCAAACCCTGAACCTCACAATTGTGAGGCAAATGTTCCACCATTGAGCTATCCTGGCATCTCCCCCCAAAAATATTTTTATAGTAGTTAATTTCTAGAGAATATGAAGCCCAGTTATTAACTCACAATATGCCATTCAAATAAGCATAAACAGTTGCTTCTATCTAGATTTATATGAGGAGAATATTCAAATGATGATTACATTTTTCTAAGGCCCTATTTGTCATAAAATTAACTCCCATTTAAATAAATTGGGGTTATTATTTTTTTTAGGAATGCCATTGTTAATTCAGATTCAACTACATTTCCAAGTTATGCCTTAAAAAATATAAATGCTATTTACCTAAGATTTTGCTACATGTTAATAAAGCTAGGAAATTTCCAAAAATTGCATAATAAACAAGAACACCCTTTTAATTCTCTGAAGGAAAAATAAATATCACTTTTTTTTTTCCCTGCTGATGATGGTCTTAAAATATTTACATTCTGAGTTACCTAATAATCTAGACCAGGGGTCTCCAGACTTTTCAGCCCAAGGGCCGCATTAATTATCAAACAGCTGTTTGGGGGCTGACTACACACTCGAGGTCCAAATAAAAAAGGATCAAAACATAGATGTTGTCTTTAATTATTTATTTAATATTATTTTATTCAGTTATTATTTAATAACACATTGATACACTACACAGGAACACCTGTATTAGTGGGAATGGTGAAATTGTTTCCTGAATGCCAAAATAGCAGACATTTCTGGCTTTAGATTTGATGTCCCTAACATCAATAGTGACCTGAGATTATCATCTGACAAGTTTGTTCTCAAATTGTTCTTCACGTATTTCATTCTTGAAAATGTTTGTTCACACAAGTATGTTGTTCCAAAGATTGAAAGGTACCTTGATGCAAAAGTTTTGACATTAGGAAAGTCTTCCTTGGGCAAAAACTGGTAAAAACCCACAAGTCCTTCTTTGAACTTATCCCTAAGGAGGTCATTTGCTTGCAACTCAATGACCTGCATCTGCAGTTCATCTGGGCAAATGGCCACATCTGCTTCAAATGGGTTTTGAAACAGTCTCACTTCTTCTGCCTTTGAATTCAAGTCAGAAAACCGCTCCTGAAACTGCACCTGGAGATCTTTGACGATCTCGCATGCAAATGACGTGGGGAACTCAGCTGTTGCTTCAGCCATTAAGACCTTGCACTGCTGAAAGTGCGTCAAGTTGTTGGCCTGTACTTGTTCCCAAAACAAGACAAGTTTAGATCTAAAGGCCTTTAGGTGGGTGTATAGATCAGAAACTAGATTTTTCTCTCCCTGCAGTTTTAGGTTCAGAAAATTTAAATAACTAGTTATGTCTGCAGCAAAGGTCAATTTCCATACCCATTCTTCATCAGACAGTAATGGCTGTGGCTTGCCTTTACTTTCCAGAAAGTCACATATTTCCTTTCTTAATTCAAATACTCTGCTCAGAACTTTTTCACAACTTAGCCATCTTACTGCTGTGTAATATGGTAAATCTTGCGATTCTGTGTCTGTACCTTTCAACATGTCTCTGAACTATCTATGGTTGAGCCCATATGACCTTATTAAATTCACTATCTTCACCACAGGATTCAGTACACTGCTAATGTCCACATATTTAGCACACAAAGCTTGCTGGTGAATAATACAGTGCAGGAACATTGGTTGTGGAATGTTTTTCTCATTACACATTTGCTTCACTTGTCCAATCAAGCCTTTCTTTATGCCACTCATGTTCTTTCCTCCACCAATAGTCAGGCAACTGAGGTTAGTCCAGTCCAAGTTATAATCAGCAAATGTTTTTTTCAATTCATTGAATATATCCTCTCCGGTAACAGTGCCATACATGCTATGTAGGGAAGCCAGCTCTTGTGTTATGTTCATGTCTTCATCCACACCTCTAATGAACACAAGCAGTTGAGAGGTGGAACAGCTGTCCAGTGATTCATCCATTGCAATTGAAAAAATGGCGAAACTTGCTTGATTTTTTACTATTTGAGTCACAATGTTTTCACCCATGTCTGCAACACGGCGGGCAATGGTATTTGCACCCAAAGCTACATTTCTAAATTGTTTTGACTTTTCTGGGCAAAGTTCCTCAGCCACCTCCAACAAACATTCCTTCACTGCTTCACCATCTGTAAACAGTTTGCCACTTTTAGCCAGGACGTAGGCAACTTTATAACTGGCCTTAGTTAAGGATTCATTTTCATTTGAGGATTTACTGAACAATGTCCTCTGAGATGTGAGTTGATTTTGTAATGTAGAAAATTTTTCGACACGGACTTTTCCCTCCAACTGTGCATATTTCTCCTGATGTTTGTTTCAATGACAACGGCGCAGGTTGCATTCTTTAATCACAGCTACGGTTTCATCGCAAATCACACACAATGCTTTCTCACCGAATTTGATGAAGAAATATTTCAAACTCCATTCTTCTTGAAATTGCCGACACTCATCATCTATTTTTCTTTTCCTCTTCTCGGCCATCGTTGGGCACTAAAATAAAGTGACTTCAACATGAATAAATAGTGAAACTTAAAGTATCTTGCACACAATATCGCTCAAAAAACCTGAATATGCGAACTAATTTTGTCGCAATTATAGCTGCAAATGACCCAAAACAATTTTTAAAAATTCTTATGATTTCTTAAGTTAAATTTACCTGAATATTGTCTGCAAATATATACACTTATGGTAGAGAGATTGTTGCTTTTAATGTTTCCTCTTCAGAACATTTGGAAAATTCTTGTTAAACTAACGACATTCCCAATACTTTATACACACTGGTAAGTAATTACACGAAGGAAATTATCACTAAATAAAATAGAGTGCAACATGTTTCACAATTAGACTCTAACTGACACCAACACCTCCTCATCGCAGCAGTCAACTGCAACTGGCAAACTATGATCAAAATAATCAAATCTTGAACAAGTAGCAAACCATTTAAAAACTCTGCCACTAGATGGCATTATATCACCTCCTTGACTGAACAGAAGTAGAAAAAGTAAGCAGCTGATCTTGGCAGGATACACGTAAATTTCTGTAATTTTTTTTCTGTCTCCATGGGCTGGATGAGAGGGCCTCATGGGCCATATCTGGCCCGTGGGCTGTAGTTTGGAGACCCTTAATCTAGACAATAATTAAATTCATCCCACATCTAAAAGGTTTAGTATAAATCAGGAAAAAATGATTTAAGTTTTTACAGACCAAAATAATGAGATTAAATATTATGAGGATAAATATAATGTGGTTAAAGAAGACATTACTTTAAAATTCTAGATCCTCATTGCTATTACAACATAAATTAGTAAAATAATATAATTTACCTTTTCTCCGCCACAACGTCTCATTTGTATACAAAATTAAGATTAAGTAAATGCCACAGAAAACATGAACTTAAACAAGAAATGTTGTGGTATATATACACAATAGAATATTACTCAGCTATCAGAAATAATGAAATACTGCTATTTATAACAATATGGGTAGAACTTGAGATCATCATACTAAGTGAAATAAGCCAGACAGAAAAAGCTAAGAACCATATGACTTTACTCATATGTGGATTATAAAAGTGAAAACAACAAAGAAACAAAACCTCATGGACATAGTTAATAGTTCAGAGGTTATCTGAGGGTAAAGAGGTGATGGGGAGGAGAAAGGGGGAGCTAAATATGTGGTGATGGAAAGAAAGCTGACTCTGGGTGGTGAACACATATTGTAATACATAGAAACAGAACTATAGAATTGTACACCTGAAACCTATGTACTTTTTACTAACCAATGTCACCCTAGTAAATTTAACAATAAAAAAAAAGAAATTTATTTTTAGTTTTTTAAGATTTATTTTTATTGTTTTTGACAGAGAGAAAGACAGAGACAGAGACAGAGAGACAGAGAGAAGGAGGTGGGCCCAGAAAAGTCTCCAGAGTTGTACATCATTAGTTTTTGATATAGTTTCACTCTACAGGTGGGTGCGGGTCTGCATAGGGCAGGAACAAGGCCAGGGGCCTCCTACATGTGAGGCATGCCCCTGCATGCTGGGTGCCTTTTACATGAAAAGTATGCCCAGGGAAGGAGCTGAACTGGGAGCCCCCCACATGGGAAACTCACATGGGACCCAGGATTCGATTCTCAGACCCTGGGACTGCAAGATGAATGCTTAACCCATGGAAACATCCCAGCTTCCCCCCCAAAAGGAGAATAAGTGTTAAAAGCAGTTTTAAAACTCAGATACAAGACAAAAATATTTAATTTTGTCAGTTCTGTTAATTTTTATACTGAATTCCTAATAAACAAAAGAAAAATGACAAAACTGAATGAATACAGACTGGATTGAAGAAAAGACTGTTTTTAGATGATGTGGGTGACCATATAACAACTCCTCTCGAGGTGTACAGATAATTAGAAATGATAAGAAAGTATAGCAAGTTGGTAAATATAAAAGAGATATTAAAAAATCAATCATACTCCCATTATTCAGCAAAAAAATATAGAATATAAAATTAAAAATAGATAATATATGTGTATTATCTATTTTTCTTTTTACTTTATAATATGATACCAACATATATCTTTACCATTTTATAATACCATTAAATTATAATTATCTGAAGACAAGTCTAACAGAAAGAGAAAGGGCAATATGTAGATAATTCTAAAACTTAAATAAAAGATATTAGGGATGAATATCCCATTTTATTGAAAGGAAAGTTTAATGTAAACATGCTACTTTTCTCCATGCTGAGCTTTAAATTCATTGTCACTTTAGACAACATTCCAGAAAGGTACTTTATACCTTTAAAAGTTCATGCTAAATTGTATAGGAAAGAGTGATGGCTCAGGCTCATATAGAAAGAATGATAATTATACGAACAAGGGCAAGCAGCTATGGAAGAAAAATATTATGAAATACTATCTTCAGTAGGCTAATATAAAAAAATAACTGTCAAGTTAGAATTCAATGGCAAGGAGAAAACTCTTTCGATATTCAGAGCAAAAGTAAAGACATTTTCCAACAAGCAAAAACTGAGAGAGTTTTCTCAGCAAAGAAAATTCTAAAATATATTCTTTAAACAAAAGCAGAAGAAACTCTGATGGAACAGCCAAAATGCAAGAAGTGATGAAGACTTGCACAGAGAAACTACAAACCATTGTTGAAAGAGATTTACAAGTTGAAAGAGATCCTGTGTTCTTGGATGGAACAGCCAAAATGCAAGAAGTGATGAAGACTTGCACAGAGAAACTACAAACCACTGTTGAAAGAGATTTAGAAGTTGAAAGAGATCCTGTGTTCTTGGATTTTAAAACTTACTATTTTTATGATGGCAATAGTCCCCAAGTTAACCTACAGGTTCAATACAATCCCTATGAAAATTTCAATGCCCTTATATACAGAAATGACAATTTGATCTTAAAATCCATATGGAAACCCAGGAAAACAAGAAATGGGAAAAAATCTTGGAAAAAGAAGAACAAGGTTAGAGGACTCTCACTTCTTCATTTTGAAATCTATTATGAAGTAGCAGTCACTAAAACAATGGGTACTAGCACAAGGATAGACATATAGATCAAAGGAATAGAACTGTCTCAAAATAAAATCAAACATATAGACTTAATTGATTTTTAGTCTCTTTTTAATTGTTTTTGACAGAGAGAGAGAGAGAGAGATACAGAGACAGAGAGAGAACTCCCCAGTTCAGCCAGGGCTGGGATTTGATCCTCAGTCCTCAGGGCTTCAAGGCGAGCGCTTAACCCGCTGAGCCAGGGGTTCTCAACCTTTTTATACCCTAGGGCGCATTCTAAAATATTGGTAGGGTGGTGGGCACCAGCTATTTCTAAGGATATTTACTATTGAACAAGAATAAAAAATAATAAACAAAAATAATTTTAAAATAATAAATTTATTGTACAAATTATATACACACAAAGAAACATATATACAAAACGTAATACAAAGTAAATAAAAAACACACATATAATAAAATCATTTAAAAAAACATAAAAGAAAACATAAAAAAAACCACTCTGTCAGTGTGATCTTTGGCATTGCATTTCATTGGCCAGTGCCTCATAATTAGGAGAGTATGACGACAACCCTGTTAGCAAACACTTATTAAGATGCTCATCGGTAAGTCGAGATCTATATCGTGATTTTATTAAATTCATGTTTGAAAACAAAGATTCGCACAAATACGTTGACCGGAAAAATGGTTTGATTTTATATGCCGCTTTTTTAAAAAATGGGAACCTTTCTTTGTCGACTATGTTCCATAAGTCCTCTAATATTAAGGATTTTAGCAAAATACCGTTCTTAAGGTTCAAAATTTCTAACTCTAGTTCTTCTGCTTTCCCCTGAACAAGGTCTGCAATACATGTGGCTAGTTCTATTCCCTTTATTTGGCAAGTAAAAGGATTGATACAGAAGGAGACAATTGGCTCGATATTTGTAAACTGCAGAAATCTCTCTTCAAACTGTTTTTGAAGCACTTGCAGGGTCTCAATAAATAATGACACGTTTAATTCATTGTTACCTAGGATTTTCCTCATATATGGGAAGTGCACGAGAGACTTGATATGCAGATGTGATATCA
>PVKE010044444.1:0-12986 GCA_004027555.1 Craseonycteris thonglongyai | reverse complement strand
GCCTCAGACACACTCCCCGTCTGATTGGACGACTCAGAAAGTCTCCCATCTGATTGGAAAACTCAGATAGGCTCCCCGTCTGATTGGATGAGTCAGAAAGGCTCCCATCTGATTGGATGACTCAGAAAGGCTCCCATCTGATTGCGCAACTAAGACAGGCTCCCGATCTGATTGGACGTCTCAGACACACTCCCCGTCTGATTGGACGCCTCAGACACACTCCCCGTCTGATTGGACGCCTCAGACACACTCCCCGTCTGATTGGACGACTCAGACGCTCCCCATCTGATTGGACGCCACAGAAAAGCTCCCTATCTGATTGGACACCTCAGACAGGCTCCCCATCTGATTGGATGCCACAGACAAGCTCCCCGTCTGATTGGATGACGCAGGCAGGCTCCCCATCTGATTGGACGCTGCAGACAAGCTCCCCATCTGATTGGATGACCCAGGCAGGATCCCCATCTGATTGGAAGACTCAGACGCTCCTCATCTGATTGGACGCCACAGAAAAGCTCCCCATCTGATTGGACACCACAGAAAAGCTCCCTATCTGATTGGACGCCACAGACAGGCTCCCCACCTGATTGGATGACTCAGAAAGGCTCCCCTCTGATTGTGCAACTAAGGCTCCCCATCCTCCGGGCTGGCCTCGGGGGTGGGGGCAGGGCTGTGACGTCCCCACGGTCCCCGTAGCCGGCGGCCCCGCCATAGGCCCGGGGGGTCCCGGCGTGCGCTGCCGGCGTGCGCTCCGGTGCTGGTCTCCGCGAGCTGGGCCGTGTCCTGGGGGCGGCAGCCACTGCCCTGTGCGAGCTGCTGCCCACCGGAGACGCTGTGCACCCGCCCCGCCGCCCGGCCCCGCCGCCCGCCGCAGGCTCGGAGCGCCGGACTCGGCTCTGCGGTTCTGGGCGCCGGCGCTCATGCTGCTCGGCTCGTGGGGACGTGGCCGCCGCTGAAGCCCCACCTCCGGGGCCCGCAGCGGGACGGCAGGCAGGAGCCCTCGGCCTCGCGGACGCGCTTCCACCTGCAGTTTCGGTCCCCGTGGTGCCCGCCCGCAGCCCCTCCCGTCTGCGTCCCCGACCTGCGGTTCTCCTGCCGGCCGGAGGGGGCGCGCTCCCCCTTCTGCGGGGCGCGGGGTGCGGGTTTGCACGCGGTGCGCCGGGTGCTGGTTTGCACGCCCTGCACTGGTTTGCACGCGGTGGGCCGGGTGCCGGTTTGCACGCGGTGCGCTGGGTGCTGGTTTGCACACCCTGCACTGGTTTGCACGTGGTGGGCCGGGTGCTGGTTTGCACACCCTGCACTGGTTTGCACGTGGTGGGCCGGGTGCCGGTTTGCACGCGGTGCGCCGGGCGCCGGTTTGCACGCGGTGCGCCGGGCGCCGGTTTGCGCGCTGGGCACCGGTTTGCGCGCTGGGCACCGGTTTGCGTGCGGTGCGCCGGGCGCCGGTTTGCACGCGGTGCGCCGGGCGCCGGTTTGCGCGCTGGGCACCGGTTTGCGCGCTGGGCACCGGTTTGCGTGCGGTGTGCCGGGCGCTGGTTTGCACGGAACAGGTGTGACACCAGTTACATGGCCTCCCGAGTGCTTAAAGCAGGAGGAAGCCTGTGTGTGTCTCAGCAACGCCTTGCTTTCTTGCTACGGATACGGAATTCCGAGTGTGCTTTCCGACGATAATCCCAGTCTCCCCCCCTCTCCTGGGCAGAGGGCGCCCCTGAATGAGGAGGAGATGGGGTGCCGGATGTGCAGGAGAAGAATGCACAGGAATGCGTTTCCAGATATTTCACCCCCTCGCCGCTTCTAGATGAAGCTCTGACTCTCCAGCCACATGTGGTTGCCCTCTGGCGGTCCGTAGACTTCAACCGGGGAGAGGGAGTGTGTTGGTACCGACCTGTTTATGTTGGCAGCTAACTGAATTCTCGTTTCTATGACTTTTCAGTTAGAAAAGTGTACCATCTGCAAATAATAATGGGTTCCTCCTTTCTAACACATATCTCCTATTTTGTTTTCTTTTCTAACGGCACTGGCTAGCAATTCCAGAACTGTATGTTACTTAATAATAACAGTGGAGGTAGCTTTGTGTTGTGTTTTGTTATAATGGGAATAATGGCTCTAGTAATTACTCATCATGAATCAAGACATTGGCTGGTGGATACAAAGGTTTTATTTTTCTCTACTCACCAGCTGAATGGCAGCACGTATCTCAACAGGGTGGGCAGGTGCTACCACTTCCTGCTCAGTTTTGCTTATTAAAATCCATGCAACCTCAAGTCCCGTTAAAGCTCTCGCCTCCCCCTGTGCTGGGATCTGAGGGTCCTGCAGTGGGGACAGGGCCGGCCTTGGCCTCTCATTCTGGGACACAGGCAGCATGTCTGTCTTCTCGCTTGCCAGCACCTGAGCTCTGTGCTTTCAGGGTGTGGGGTAGGGGCGGGGACAGGTGCTGCCTCTGCCATTTGCTAATTCTGCAGCCCTAGGAAGAGGCCCCACCCGAGTGGAGCCCCCGGGTTGGGGAGCCCCGTAGCACCACAGGCCAGCGGCTCCCAGGAACTGGAAATAGCCTCGCGCCTGCCGGGCGAACACTGCCGTTCCGCCTGGTTGGGCATTTTCAGGTTCTTTCCCTTCTCAGGTGTGAGCAGACCAGAGCGTGTGTTCTGAGAGCCGTCTACCAGGGAAGCAGGTGCTTCTGCCTGCTTGCAGGTGAACCAGGCTTGTGTGTGTGTGTGCGTGTGAGTGTGTGACTTCATGGAGTGTGTACATGTGTGTGTGAGTGCATGTGAGTGTGTGTAAGTGCATGTGCATGTATATGCGAGTGTGCATGTGAGTGTGAGTGTGTGTGTGGCTGTGGCATGTGAGTGTGTGACTTTATGGAGTGTGTACATGTGTGTGAGTGCATGTGACTGTGTGTGAGTGCATGTGCACGTATGTGTGTGTGGCTGTGTGCATGGAGTGTGTGTGAGTGCACAGGCATGTGTGTGTGAGCGTGTATGTGAGAGTGCGTGTGTGTGCATGTGAGTGTGTGAGTGTGTGGCTGCATGCATGGAGTGTGTGTGAGTGTGAATGTGTGTGTGTGAGTGTGTGCTCACCTAAAATCAAGAATGCACATTAAATTGTATCAGAAGCCTTTTTGGCATCTATTAAAGGATCATATGGTTTTTATCCCTTTGCTGATGGACATGACGCATATTCACAGATTGCTTGTGCTGCGTTCCTGGGATCCCTGCTTGGTGAGCGTGTATCCTTTTTCTCTACAGACCGCTGGGCTTCCTTCCCTAGTTCTTTATGGAGGAAGTTGGTATGTGTGTTCACAAGAGAAATCTGGTGAAAGAATTATGTTTGGCTCCAAGATGAATTGTAAGTGTTTCCACTTATTTTAATGAAAAGGTTCTTCATTGTGTTTTGAAAGACTGTTTAACATAGTTGCTATGTGTTATTTGAAAGCTTGAAATAATTTTCTGGTAAGACCATGTTCACGAGGTACTTTTTGGAGGTAGATATAGCCCTTCTGTTTCTTCTCGACTTCTTGCTTCTTCCTTGTTTGTCCAAGTTGCCTGGGTTCCCCCGGGCTCCAGTCCTGGGCGGGGGCTCCCTGCCTGCTCTGCTGTCCCTTAGCTCGCTTTGTGCACAGAGACGGGGTGTTCGGTGGGTACCGACTCCTCCCTTTCTCTTGTGAATCTATTACCAGGCTTCAAGCCCTGAGGGTTGTTCCCTCTCCTCCAGAGGAGGGCCAGTGACCGTCCTGGTGACAGCATCCTCCGCTGTGAGGCTTGGGGGACGGCGGGTGGAGGGGCCTCAGGACGCATGTGGGCTACGGGCCAGCCGCCCTCATGGTGTCTGAGTGCTGAGGCTGCACCTTTGCTCAGCACCCACCTGCCTTTGTGTCCTATTTTTTAATCGGTTCTGACCCTGAAAGGGAAATAATAGTGTATTGATTCAGCCCCCAAACCTTACACTTACAGGTCATCTCCCCCTTTTTTTAAAAAAGATTTATTTTACTGTTTTTGACAGAGAGACAGAGACAGAGAGAAGGGGGAGGGCCCAGAGCCGTCTCCACAGTTGTACATCATCAGTTTTTGACATGGATTCATTCCACACAGGTGGGCGGGGGCCGCTCAGGGCGGGAACTGGGCCAGGGGCCTCCCGCATGAGAAGCTCACCCCCTCGAGCCAGAGGCTGAACCAGGTGGCGAGAACTGAACTGGGGGCCTCTTTCATGGGAAGCATATCCCAGTTCAGCATATGGGTTCACACGGGCCGGGGCCGGGATTTGATCCTCAGTCCCGGGGCTGCAAAGCAAGCGCTCAACCCGCTGAGCCGTCCCGGCTTCCCCTCGTCTCCCTTTTACAGAACCAGTGTCAGCAATTTGTTATTTTAGAGAATTTACCATTTGAGTTTTTTTTTTTCTTTTCCAGATACAGGAGCACGGGGCTATTGAACATTTATTTATATTTTAAAACTTCCACTGTATCTTCTATATGCTATGTCCCAATGGCGCTTTTTCTTTATTTTCTAAATAATTAGGATTCTCAGTGGCTTGCCGGTTTCATCTTTCCGGAGGCCTAGCGGTTGGGTCTGTTCATCGGTTCCGGTTCTTTTCCGTACTCATTTTGCGTCCTGACTCGTTCTTTTCGGATGGTGCCTATGTCCTCCTGTAGGTTGCTCTGATGAGCTTTTGCTAGTCCTTGGTTCGGAGTTGTCCCCATGGGCTTTCTCTGTGCTCCTCCCTGACCGGCAGGTGGACACGGCCTTGTTCTTGTGCCAGCAGATCTGCGAGGAGCTGCCTGGCTCAGGTGCCAAGTATGTGATGAAGGTCTTCCCTGACAGGCAGTTTGCACCAGGTGGTGGGGAAGGTGCTGCAGACGAGTACAGCACAGCCCACGCCGGGGACGTCGGGGGCAACGCTCCTGGAGGTCACTGGAGACATTCTGGATGTGGGAGGGGGGGCTTGGGATGAGCGCACAAGGTGGTCATGAGAGAGACAAGTTTCTGTGCCCCAGAGCCTTGTGGTCACCGCTGTGTTTGCAGCAGCCTCTTAGCTTTGTCGCACATCGAGGGTAAATGCTCACGGCTCACTCGTTCCTGACCCCTCATCTTGGACCTCCGCGCTTCACAACAGCTACCTTGAAACACTTCCTTGAGTGTGACAGGGATTCTGACAGCACAGTGTCCAGGCAAAGTGTTACGAAGCCAGTAAATTGGTGCAGTGCTCAATCCATGCCTGTGAAGTTCCAAAATATATCCACTGATACCACGGCGATTCACTGAACTTCCCACTCAAACACGCTGGCATCCTATGAAACAGGTCTGGCCTGCAAGCCAAGTCCGGCCCTCTACCTGCTTTTGTAAATAAAGTTCTATTGGCTGCGGCCATGCCCGTCTGTTCGCCCGGCATCTGCGGCTGCTTCCATGCGAGAAGGGCGGCGAGTTGTAGCGGAGACCGTCTGGCCCTCAGAGCCGAATCATGTCCCCTCTGGCCCCTGACAGAGCAGGTTTGTCACCCCTGCTCTGTGCTCAGTCCAAGATGGTATAATAGTTATCTTTAGCCCCGGGCCACGCAGCTGGGGGTGGAGAGTTTTAAACAACACAGCGGGGGAAGCCGGGATGGCTCAGCAGGTGAAGCGCTCGCTTTGCAGCCCTGGAGACCAAGGATCGAATCCTGGCTCCGGCCTGTGTGGAACCACATGCTGAACTGGGGTGTGCCCCCAGTTCAGTTCTTGCCAGGACCTATGCGGAGGCTCCCGGCCCAGTTCCTGCCCTGCGCAGCCCTGTGCCCGCCTGTGGAGTGAAACTATATGGAAAACTAATGTCAACTGTGGAGACTGCTCTGGGCCCTCCCCCTTCTCTCTGTCTCTCTCTGTCTGTCTGTCTCTCTGTAAAAAACAATAAAAATAAATCTTTAAACAACACAGTGAAGGAGGAGGGTAAGAACAAAACGTTCTCTGTACGCAACAAAAGAAAACCCAAACGGCAAACTCGGTTTGCTTCAGAGCATCTATGCTGTTCAGCGCTGAGCTATGTTTTTCCACAAACAGATGATGGTCAGAAAATTGCATTTTTTGAGGAGGTGATTTTCCATAAACACGCTGCCTTCATAGAACGGGGCCATCTTCAGCAACGGAAGGCGTGTGGGAGACGTCCTTAAACCTCCCATGCGGTTCTGTGATCTAGTTTCCACGTGGGTGGAGGACCAGGTCCATGATCCCGGGAGGGAAGCACTAGGTTTGGAGGTGAAAGACCCGGGTTCCCGGTCCAGGGACGGGACCAGCCCCTGTGACCGCAGAGAAGACCAGTCCTCGTGTCTGCTCTGCAGAATGGGCCCATCTCGGACGTGGAGCTCGGTCGCCCCTTCCTGCTCTAACACCTGACCCCGGGGTTTCGATCTGAACCCCCCACGCGAGGGCGGCGGTGTGACTGACGGCGGCATGGCTCTAGACACGAAACCCCCTTCTTGTGTATGTTTGTCAGAATGTGCGCTCAAGTTCTGAAGAACCAGGTTTTCAGCTTAAGCAGCCGAGTGAGTCGACGTGGCCAACGCCTGGGCTCAGCGGCCACAGCTTTTCTGGAAACTGTCAGCTTGGGGCCAGGAGGGAGGAGGGCACCCCGATCGCAGAGATGCAGTGGGGGGTCCGCGTGGGCTTCACGGCGGTTCTCCCCGTTCGTGGCCACAGCACCCGCACCGTCCGAATCTGTTTCATATTTAGGAAAAAATGTACAGTGAGCACATGACTTATTTATAACACGCTCACTGCAGATGATTTCAATTGTGCAGTTTTCAGATGTCTGCAGATGCTAACACCTCCCCGGCCTCTGACACACGGCTCTGCTCTGAGTGGCGTGTCCGTTATTGCCCCTTCACAGCGCACGGACCCCCGGCATCTGGAAGATGGGGAGCGGGGGGAGGTGGAGATGAGGTGACTCGGCCCAGAGCGTGCCCGGCACAACGCACTACCTCTGCTCCCTGCAAGTAGAAGGCAATCCACGCCGTGCCGGCAACACCCTGCCCTGATGGGAGGCCCCTGGGGCCGTGCAGGGCTGCCCGGGAGGAAGGTTGTGGGGGTTCGATCCAGGAGAGATGTCAGTGTTCGGTCCAGTGTCGGGATCTTAGTAACAGCCCCGCAGGCGATAGGTATCCCCACGGCAACTGACATGCTGTCGGAAAGCTGTCACCGGATGGAGAGTGAGCCAATGGTGCTGGTACTTGTGTGTGTGTTAACTGTGACTCCCCTGTGTGCTCTAAGTTGTGAGCACGGCGGCGGCCGGCGTGGCCCGGAGGGACTGTAGAGAACCACGTTAGACTTGGAGACTGACAGCCAGGCAACTTATTTTTAATTCAAGACCCATAGAACGAACAAAGTATCCTTACCTATGTCCCTACGAACCCTCAAGGAAAGGCCAGGTATTGGCATTGGGAGCACAGCCCAGACGCCATGCCCATCTGGGGGTCCCGGCACAGGTGCAGCCGTGCGCCTTAGGAGAGGCGCAGAGCACGCCCCTCACAGCACAAACGCAGGGGCTGGTGGCAGACAGCCACGCGGGCCAGGGAGCCCCTTAGAAATCTCCTACTTCTAAGTAGACGCAGGGGCAGGACTCGTGTGGGTGTGGCAGGCGGCCGGGACTTACCCGAGCGGCCCGCGGTGTGGGTGATGGAGGCGTTCTTCCCCGGGAAGCTGCAGGCCAGGCCAGACGCCACTGAAGCTGGCATCTCCTAGCAGATTTGGGAGCGTGCCCACTGGCCCGTGAGACCCCACTGTCTGGAACCTTCCGGAACCGGCATTAGGAGAATGCAGGATTTTCTGAACTTGTTCTGTTGGAGAAGCGGTCTCCTGGGATCTGTCACCGGGTGGCTTCTGGCCACCACACACACATACTGCACATGCATGCACACACATGCATGCACGCACACACACACATGCACACACACGCACACACACATGCACACACAGGAGCCCTGTGGTCAGAGAAGGCTGACGGTAGAGTCCCTTCCCTCCTGGACTTTGCTGTGCTTATGAACTCATCACAGGCTCTGACAAGTCCTGCTGTGAAAAGAACAAGATTTATCAAACTCTGCACCATTGTGAACTTCTCTTCTGAAGACTTCAGTGTGAGGAACACTGCTGGAATGGAGCCTACCTGCTCCTCAGCGCCCCCAAAACAGTGGTTTCTCCTAGACGCATATGTCCGTATTGACGCATATATGTATATGTGTATGTACATATGTATATGATGTGCATATGCATGCATATGTGAATATGCATACATGTGTAAATGTGTATGTATATAACGTGCATATGCATGCATGTGTAAATGTGTATATATGTATATAATGTGTATATTCATATGTATATAATGTGTATATGCATATGTATATGATGTGTGCACACATACATGTGTAAATGTATATGTATATGATGTGCATATGCATACATGTATATGTGTATATATTGTGCATATGCTTGTATGTGCATATGTATATATGTGTACATGTATAAATATGTATATATGTATATGATGTGTATATGCTTATGTGTGCATATGTATATATGTGTAAATCTGTATATGATGTGCATATGCATACATGTGTATATGTGTATATAATGCATACATGCGTACATGTGTGTATATATAATGTGTATATGCATATATAAATATGTATATATGTATATAACGTGCATATGCATCTGTATATGCATATATGTGAATTTAGCGTGCATATGCATATGTGTGTATATATAATGTATATAACACATATGCATACATGTGTACCTGTATATATGTATGCAATGTGTGTATGTGTGCATTGTATATACGCATATGTAAATAGCATGTATGTGCATGCATGTGTGCACATGTATATGACGTGTATGTGCATATATAATGTGTACGTTTGTATGTGTGTATGCATATATAATGTGTACATGTGTGTATGTGTATATATGTATGTAATGTGTATATGTGTACACGTGTATGTGATTGTATATAATTGTAATTCCTTGTTACGTCCCCTCAGGTGACAGGCTGGAGGTATCTGGCATTTGGTTCCTTAATTTGTTCAGTATTTTACTTTAAATAATGTATGCCTTATTTCTTATGCTCCTTATTTATAGAAAAAATAAAAACCAGTCTTGCTGCTTCCCAGGGGAGCAGGTGACGGAATAAGCTCATCGGGGACCTCTCAGAAGCAGGCATGCCGATACAACAGTCCTGCATCACTAGGAGGCCTGGGTTTGGAAGGTTCTGGGGCTCTGGGCACCGTCGTGGGCACGAGAGCGGTGTCTGTCGGACAGAATGCCGCACGGAGGGCGGGATGAGCCCTTTCACGTGTGGAACGGCCGGTGCTCAGTCTGCAAGGCTCAGCGTGCTGGGGGAGGGGCGCTGAGCCGGGGGCCGGCCGTGGGGATGGCGCTCCAGCTCTGAGGGACACTGGCGGTTCCACGGGACCCTACCCCCAACCAGAGGTCTCCCACTTTATGTGGCCAGAGGACACTGTCGTCAGTGGGGTCTTCTGAGATGCCCTTTCTGCTTGAAGTGGGGAGAGTGGGCTTGGAACCCCGTCTACATGTGTGGGGTATGTGGCTGGTGACCCAATGGTGGAGCAATTCTGCCCAAGATGCCTTTCGATCTTGTTATTCAAGGAAAGCCTCCCTGTGCTGTGGCCCCGGCCCCTGGCTCCGTCGGGACCCGGGAGAGGCTGTGGGCATCGTGGCTGCGCCCGTGGCCGCGTCTTCTCCAAATCAGTGATGCCGCCCCTTGGCTGCTGTGAGGCTGGAGCCTTCAGCAGCACAGATGGAACGATTTCTTGCACGTATTTCACACACGCGCTGCTCAACCTGCATTTTAGATATCGGGGAAGCCAATTTCTTGTTTCCTTAAAACACCACATTTCCCTCATACCCTGGAGAGTCATCCCGCGCCCTCGGGGTCTCACGTCTTACTTGGGAACCGCTGACCCAGATTCTGTCCCCTCGGATCCATGTGGGTTGAATTGTCACCTCCCGGCCAGCAACAGTGCAGTTGAGAAAAATGCAAAAACACGTCTCGGGCCAGACTCCCCAGGTATTGAGACTTCGGGTAAAGACTCCGCGGGGACCGTTTGGCTCTGGAATTGAGATCGTCCGCTCTGGCCCAGTCAGCAGCGTCAGGAGCTGGATGCCACAGGGACCCTCGGGACACCAGGGAAGGGGACCCTCCCCACCTCCCGCTGCTGCCCCTCCTCAGCCAAACAGGGCACCGCGTCCCCACCCAGGCATCTAGCGTGACCGGAGCTCCCTCCACTGAGAGCTGGCGAATGTCCTTCCTCACGTGCTTCAGGCAAGTCCCTTTGCCCCCGGCCACGGTCACACTGTGGTTTCAGGCACCAGCTGCTCTTGTCTGGGCTCCTGACCCCCCTGAATTCTCCGTGTGGACAGAACGGGCTGGTTTGCAACGTGCTCCCTGGAGCAGACACGGTCATCCAGCTGTGCCCGGGTCCTCCTCACAGTACAGACCGGGGGCCTTCGGGGGCCCCTCACCCGCATTCTGGGGCACGTGGAGGACCTGAGGCCGCCAGAACTTGCGTCATGGAGTCTGTGACAGGAAGGGCCTGTCAGAAAGGAGCGACGTGGCTGGTGGCTGGTCCCGGGCCCTGTCTCCTGATGTTTGTCCAGCCCCTTCCCGTCCATTGTGATCTGTTACAAGTGCTGCTTTGTCACCTGGAAGAGGGGCAGGCCCTGTCCCTAACATCTCACCCCAGAGCAGAGAGCTCAGCTAGGTGCTTGGTTTCCGCATGGATTCCATTCCGACAGGAGGGCTCCGGGCCTGAGGGGGCGCACGCTGGGAGGTGGGGGGTGGGGGGCAGGTGCGGCCGGAGGACCGTGTGTGGAGGGAACAGGGAGGTGAGGCGATTCATCTGGGGCCGTGACCCTGGGTGACCTGCCTCTTCTCTGAGCCCTGACAAGCCACCGCGGCCTTTCCCGGGCTCCGCTGTGTCTTAGACCAGAGTCCCTTTCACGTCAGGCTGCGGACAGGTTGGGTGAGGCCCGTGAACTGGAGTTTGGTGAACCCCAATGTTTACTTTTACTTTTATTGTTTTCGACAGAGAGAGACAGAGAGAAGGGGGAGGGCCCAGAGCTGTCTCCACAGTTGTGCGTTCGTTTTTGATACAGTTTTTGTTCCACAGGTGGGTGTGGAGCTGAGCAGGGCAGGCACCAGGTTGGGGGCCTCCTGCATGGGAGGGACGTCCCCATGAACTGGGCCTCCCACATGGGAAGCTGGCCCCTGCGAGAACTGAACGGGGAGCTCACCCCTGTTCAGCATACGGGTCTGCACTGGCTGGGGCCGGGACTCGGTCCCCGTTCCCTGGGGCTGCAAGGTGAGCACTTAACCTGCTGAGCCATCCGGCTCCCCTGGTGAACCCCAAGGTCGAACAGAGCCCAGCGGTCACGTACGGGCTGGGGACGCGGCTCCTTCTGGAAGCGGTGACTGCGGGGAGGGCGGCTGTGTGCCTGGGAGACATTACCCCTTTCTTCCTCCCGCCGGGTCCCCCGGCCCGCACACCGATCTGGAAAGCATCAACGTCACTCTCACGCGAAGCACTTCTTCAGGCCTGACAGGCGAAAAGCTCTGATGCAGAAATTGAAATTTCACACTCGGAAGGGCCCAAACGGCTGCCGAGGTCAGCGGGCGGCCCTCGGGTCCACCCACCGGTGAGTCACGGGGGAGATGCCGCCCCGAATTAGCATCAGCAGACACTCACGCGTCAGAGGCCGTGTGTGCGGAAAGCTCTCGCCTCACATCTGCGGCCCCCGCCCCACCCGCGCTCCGGTGTTCAGCCGAGGGGCACGTCCCCGGGATCTGGTGAATACATCAGCGGAATGCAATCTGCTCTCGGAAACAGATGTCCCCGGGGGCGGGGGGCACTGAGCCTCGCTTAGAAGTTGCCGGAAGGTTCTTTAGGAGGTTCTTGCTTTGTGGGGTGGGGAGTGGGAGCCCATGTTGGCTGAAGCACACCGAGTGTGAGTGATCGGGCCGGGCTTCTCAAAAGACGTTTTCAGGTCCCCATCGGAAAGGGCGGTGGGGCGGGTTGCTGCCCGATTCCTTGGGCGTCTCAATCTGTTTTCCTGAGAACAGCAGCAAGACGCAGGATGGCACCGTGGCTGGCTGGAGCAGGGGACCCGGCAGCGGGCTGCAGAGTCCCTGTGGGATGTAGGTGCCCTGAGCACTTGCAGGCAGGGTGGCCGTTTGTACTGGTCACGTGCCATCCCAAGGCAGTGACTTGCTCGTTCCTGTGTGTTTGTCCTCATTTTGTCTGGGGCCAGCAGGTGTGAATGCTGTGCAGTCCTGAGCCACGTGCACAGAGCAGGGAGCTTGTGGGGACAGAGAGGTCCCACGGGGAGGACATGTGCTCGCCTCCGAGGCTGCCCAAGCGCCCTGGCTCTCACTTTATCGCTTACGTTCTCCACACGTTAGCAGCTTTCACTCCTCTAGACAAACCTCATCCAACTCAGAGGGATGTGTAATCACTGTGGGAGCCCCTAGGAGACGGCTGTCTTCCTTCGAAGTTGTCCCCTTCAGGTGTTCCCTGGTGAAGCGTCTCCCTCCGGGAGCTCCCAGCTGAGGGTCCCGTGTGGTCATAATCAGTACAGACAGAAACAGGAGACAGGGTGACACCGGCCCCATGTGTGGCAAAGAGAAGACAAAGCTGCCGCCAATCCTGAAGGACTTGAAGGATGGAAGATGGCATGGCGTCCTGGGAAGCCCGAGGCAAGCCGTGCTGTGTAGAGCGTGCATCCTGCATAGAGGGTGCATCCTGCAGAGGGTGCATCCTGCAGAGGATGCGTCCTGCATAGAGGGTGTATCCTGCAGAGGGTGCATCCTGCAGAGGATGCATCCTGCATAGAGGGTGCGTCCTGCATAGAGGGTGCATCCTGCATGGAGGGTGCGTCCTGCATAGAGGGTGCGTCCTGCAGAGGATGCATCCTGCATAGAGGGTGCGTCCTGCATAGAGGGTGCATCCTGCAG
>PVKE010044443.1:0-13012 GCA_004027555.1 Craseonycteris thonglongyai | reverse complement strand
TACAGGATATCCTCATATATCAATCATCACCCTGAATGTAAATGGACTGAATTCACCAATAAAGAGGCACAGGGTAGCAGACTGGATTAAAAAACAAAATCCAACCATATGCTGCCTACAAGAGACACACCTCAGCCACAGGGACAAACATAGACTCAGGGTCAAAGGATGGAAAACAATACTCCAGGCAAATGGCAGTAAGGGAAAAACTGGAGTGGCCATACTGATTTCTAATGAAAAAGACATCAGGATAAAAAAACAATAAGACATAAAGATGAACATTTCATTTTGATAAAAGGGACAATACACCAAGATAACATGACACTCATCAATATATATGCCCCCAATTAGGAAGCACCAAAATTTATAAAGCAACTACTAACAGATCTAAAAGGAGAATTTGACAAACATACAATTACAGTAGGGGATCTAAACACCCCTCTGACAACATTGGACAGATCATTCCAGGAGAGAATAATTAAGGAAATTGAAGCTTTAAATGATACATTACAGGAAATGGACATAATTGACATTTACAGGTCATTCCATCCTACAACAAAGGGCTATACATTCTACTCTAGTGTGCATGGAACATTTTCAAGAATAAATTATATCCTGGGACTTAAATCCAACCTCATTTTAAGAGCATCCCAATCATTTAAGGGCATCCCAGTCATACCAAGTATATTCTCAGCTCACAAAGCGTTGAAACTAGAGATCAATTGCAAAAGATCAAGTGCAGAAGAACCACATATACATGGAGATTGAACAACATGCTATTAAAAAGTGACTGGATCAAAGAAGAAATAAAACAACAGATTAAAAAATTTATAGAAACGAATGACAATGAAAACATGACATACCAAAATTTCTGGGACACAGCGAAAGCAATATTAACAGGGAAATTTATATCATTACAGTCCTATCTCAAGAAACAAGAAAAACTACAAGTAAACACCCTCACATCTCATCTTATACAGCTAGAAAAAGAAGAACAAAGGTCCCCCAAAGCCAGCAGAAGAATTAATAAAAATTAAAGCAGAACTTAATGAAATTCAGAACAGAAAAACAATAGATAAAATTAATGCGACAAAGAGCTGGTTCTTTGAAAAAAATCAATAATATTGACAAAGCACTAGTTAGGCTCACCAAAGGACAAAGAGAAAAATCTCTCATATCCAGAATATGGGATGATAGTGGAGAGATCACAACTGATAACTGCAGAAATACAAACAATCATAACAGATTATTATGAAAGACTCTATGCCACCAAATTTGACAATCTAGAGGAAATAAGACAGATTTCTGGAAACATATAGTTTACCTAAACTGAACCAAGAAGATAGGGATAATATAAATAGACTAATCAACCGCACAGAACTTGAAACAATTATCCAAAACTTGCCCAAAGGCAAAAGGCCTGGACCAGATGGTTTTACCAATGACTTCTACCAGTCATTCAAGGAAGAACTAATGCCCATCCTCCTCAAACTGCTCCAGAAAATTCAATAGGAGTCAGTACTACCCAACTCTTTCTATGAAGCTAATAGCTCCCTAATACCAAAATCTGGGAAAGATAATACCAAAAAAGAAAACTATAGGCCAATCTCACTGATGAACACTGATGCAAAAATCTTAAATAAAATTTTAGCTAACAGAATACAACACATTAAAAAGATTATTCACCATAACCAAGTGTGATTCATCCCAGGGGCACAAGGATGGTTCAACATATGCAAATCAATCAATGTAATCCAGCATATAAACTAAACAAAGTATAAAAACCACATGATTATCTCAATTGATGCAGAAAAAGCATTCAACAAGATACAACACCCATTTATGATAAAAACACTGCATAAAATGGGAATTGAAGGAAAGTAGCTCAATATAATAAAGGCCGTATATGACAAACCCTCAGCAAATAGTAAACTGAATGGGGAAAAGCTGAGGCCTATTTTCCCAAAAATCAGGAACAAGACAGGGATGCCCACTGTCACCACTGCTGGTCAACATAGTTCTGGAAGTTCTAGCCAGAGCAATCAGACAAGAGAAAGGAATAAAAGGCATTAGAATTGGGAGAGAAGAAGTTAAACTTGTTACTCTTTGCAGATGACATGATCCTGTATGTAGAAAACTCTAAAGACCCTATCAGAAATCTATTACAAATAGACAAATACAGTAAAGTTGAAGGCTACAAAATCAATGTCTCTAAATCAACTGCATTTTTGTATGCCAACAATGAAAATTCAGAAAGAGAGATAAGAAGATCCATTCCCTTTGCCATTGCAAACAAAAAAAGGAAATACCTAGGAATAAATCTAACAAAGAACGTGAAGGACTTATACACTGAAAACTATAAGACACTCAAAAGAAATTAAGGAGGACACAAAGAAATGGAAAGACAGTCCATGTTTATGGATTGGAAGAATCAACATAGTTAAAACGGCCATACTACCCAAAGCATTATACAGATTCAATGCCATTCCCATCAAAAGCCCACAGTCATTCAATAAATAGATTAAAAAAAATCATCAAATTTGTATGGAACCACAAAAGACCACGAATTGCAAAAGCTATCCTAAGAAAAAAGGATAAAGCTGGGGATATCTCACTGCCTGACTTTTATCTGTACTACAAAGCCTCAGTAATCAAAATAGCTTGGTACTGGCAGAAAAACAGACACACAAACCAATGGAACAGAATTGAAAACCCAGAAATAAACTCACAAATTTATGGACACATTTATTTTTGAAAAAGAACAAAAAATATACGGTGGGGAAAAGAAAGCCTCTTCAGTAAACGGTGCTGGGAAAATTGGAAAACCACATGCAAAAGGCTGAAGGTGAACTGCGATCTCTCACCATATACCAAAATTAACTCAAAATGGATTAAAGACCTCCAAATAAGAAAGGAAACAATAAATTGCTTAGAAGAAAACGTTGGCACTAAATTTATAGACCTGAAATTCAGGGAGGACTTTATGAATCTGACCTCAATGGCAAGGGAAGTAAGAGCACAGATAAATGAATAAGACCTTATCAAGCTAAAAAGATTCTGCACTACAAAGGAAACCATCAACAAAGCAAAGAGGCAACCAACCAACTGGGAAAAAATATTTGCAAACAATGCCTCTGATAAGGGGCTAATATCAAAAATATACAAAGAGGGAAAGCCGGGACGGCTCAGCGGGTTGAGCGCTCGCTTTCGAATCCCGGCTCCGGCCCAGGCAGGACCCACGTGCTGAACTGGGGAGTTCCCACAGTTCGGTTCTCTAACTGTCTCTGTCTCTGTCTCTGTCTCTATCTGTCAAAAAGTAAAATAGAAATAAATATGCACTGAAGACAAAAAAAAAAAAAAAGATAATTTCTCTCTATAAATGTGAAAAGATTAAAAATATATATATATACAAAGAACTTGTACAACTCAACAATAGAAAAAGCAAGCAATCCAATTAAAAAATGGGCAGATGACCTTAACAGACACTTCTCTCATGAAAACATACATATGGCCAACAGATATATGAAAATATGCTCATCTTCACTAGCAATTAGGGAGATGCAAATAAAAACCACAATGAGATACCATCTTACACCTGTTAGAAAGGCTATAATCAACAAGACAAGGGATAACAAGTGCTGGAGAGGCTGTGGAGAAAAGGGAACCCTCATACACTGCTGGTGGGGATGTAAACTGGTACAACCACTATGGAAGGCTGTATGGAGATTCCTCAAAACATTAGGAATGGAATTACCATCTAAGGTGACCTGACGTCCCGCTTTTGGCACGACAGTCCCAATTTTTAACAATTGGTCCCGCGTCCCACGGCCTTTTTAAAAAGTCCGAATTTTTGGAAAGAATGCACGACAAGCTAGGGAACAGCAGGAGATAGAACAAAATTTTAATCAAGAACCCTCTGCCCCCCGGTCAATGGTGTCCCGCTTTACCAGTGTTAAAATCTGGTCACCTTACATACGACCCAGCCATCCCTCTACTGGTCATCTACCCAAATAACCTGAAAACCTTAAGCTTTTTTTTTTTTTTCTTAATATATATTTTTTTTATTTATTTATTTTGACAGAGGAGAGAGATACAGAGACAGAGAGATAACTGAACTAGGGGAGCTCCCAGTTCAGCATATGGTTCCGCACGGGCCGGGGCTGGGATTCGATCCTCGGTCCCCGGCACTGCAAAGTGAGTGCCTAACCCACTGAGCCATCCCAGCTTCCCCAAAACCTTAACCTTTAAAGATGTTTGTACCCGCATGTTCATCACAGCAATGTTTGCAGTGGCCAGAACATGGAAACAACCAAAATGTCCTTCGATAAATGACTGGATAAAGAAGTTGTGGTACATTTACACAATGGAATACTACTCAGCAATAAGAAAAGATGAAATACAGTCATTTGTGACAGCATGGATGGACCTAGAGACCATCTTTTTAAGCAAAATAAGTCAGAATGAAAGAATCAGGAAACATATGACCTCACTTATAGGTGGAATATAAAACTGAAAGTAACAAAGACACAGAGACCTATGGACACACTCAATAACTTGGTGATTGCCTGAGGGAAGGGGAGCAGGGGGGAAGGAGAGTGGAAGGGGAGGTGGGAGTGGGCACCAGCATTATGGACACACTCAATAGTTTGGTCGTTACCTGGGGAAGGGGGAGGAGGGGGGAGGGAGAGTTCGGGTGGGGAGGTGTAAGTGGACACCGGATATATTGTGATGGAGGGGGAGTTGATTCTGGGTGGTAAGAACATAATGCGATGCATAGGTGATGTGATGTGGACTTGTACATCCAGAAACTGTCTAATTGTTACCAATCAACATCACCCCAATAAATTTAACAATAAATACAAAAACAGAAAAGATTATTGATGCTTTGTAATACAGCCTCAATCATCAGAACAGCTTGGTGTTGGCAGGGAAAAAATAATAGATACGCAGACCAATGGAAAAGAACTGAAAACCAAAAACACACAAAAATATGGAGAGATTATTTTTGACAAAGGAGCAAAAATATAGAGAAAAGAAAACCTCTTCAGCAAATGTTACTGGAAAAACTGGAAAACCACATGCAAAAGAATGAATCTGAAGTACAATCTGTTACCATATACCAAAATTAACTCAAAATGGATTAAAGACCTACAAGTAAGACACAAAACAATAAATTCTACAGAAGGAAACATCAGCACTAAACTTACAGACCTTGGGTTGAGGGAAGACTTTATGAACCTGACCTTAAAGGCAAGAGAAGTAAAGGCAAAACTAAATGAATGGGACTGTATCAAACTAAGAAGCTTCTGCACTTGCAAAGGAAACCACTAACAAAGCAAAGAGGCAACCAATCAATTGGGAGAATATATTTGCAAACAATGCCTCTGTTAAGGGGTTATCTACAACATACAAAGAACTCATACAACAACAAAAAAGGCCAACCAATCCAATTGAAAAATGGGCAGAAGACCTAAACAGACAATTCACCCACGAAGACATAGAAATGACCAACAGACATATGAAAAAATGCTCAACTTCACCAGCTATTAGGGAACTGCACATCAAAACCACAGTGAGATATACCATTTCAGACCTGCTAGAATGGCTATAACCAATAAAACAAGAAATAACAAGTGCTAGAGAAGCTGTGGATAATAAGGAACCCTTATACACTGCTGGTGGGAATGCAAATTGATACAACTGTTTTGGAAGACAGTATGGAGACTCCTCAGAAAATGGGGAATAGAGCTACCCTGTGATCCAGAAATCCCCCATCTTAGCATCTACCCAAAAAACTTGAAGACTTTAGTCCCTAAAAACATCTGTACCATAATGTTCATGTCAGCGCTGTTCACAGTGGCTAATAAATGGAAACAACCAAAGTGTCCCTTGATAGGGTAGGTAATTGGATAAAAAAGTTGTGGTACATAAATACAGTGGAACAGTGGTAAGAAAAGATGAAATTCTGCCACTTGCAACAACATAGGTGGAACTTGAAATCATCAGGCTAAGCAAAGTAAGCCAGACAGAAAAAGCTAAGAACCACATGAGTTCACTCATCTGTGCAATATAAAACTGAAAGCAACAAAGAAACAAACACTCACAGACACCGCTGCCACCATCGCTGCCACCACTGCCATCACCACCGCCGCTGCCACCTCCTCTGCCTCTGCGCTCCCTCTTCCTCTGCCGCTGCCTCCCAACGCGGCCCTCCACGCCAACCACCACCGGAGTGCCGCAGGCATCGCCTCCTCCTACCGCCACCACCGTCTCCTACCTTTGCCGCCACTGCCTCCCCCTGCTGCCGCCACCAATGCCTTCTATCTTCGCTGCTGCCTCCTCCTATGGCCACGGTCTGGTCTCCCCTTCCTGCTGCTGCCGCCTCCTCCTGCTGCCGCAGCCCACGTCTTCTATCTTCGCCGCCTCCTACGGCCACAGTCTCCCCTTCCTGCCGCTGTAGCTTACTCAGAGCGCCACCGCCGCTTCTCAGCACTGCCTGCCCAGGTTCTCCCACCCACTCCTGAACACCTCACACATGCACACTAAGGAGCTCCCGGCCCATACCATTCGAAGGACTTGGTCAGGGTGTGTGTGTGGGGTGGGGTGCCTACCAATCCGGCTGGCAGACGGAAGGTGTCCACAAGGGTCACTGTGGACGGTGAAGCGGGCCTCGAGATTGAGGGCAACCTTGCCGCCCTGCATGCCCCTTTCCCCGCGTGCGCCTCAGCAGCTCCAGACGTCCTGAGGGGCCTGTCACCTGCATAGAAACTAGGAGCCACGGGCCATCCTTCGCCCCCTCCTTGCCGCTGGCTGCCTCTCCAGCCTGGGCCTTCTCTGCCAAGTGCCCTAGAGATAAGGTGACCAGATTTTAACATTGGTAAAGCGGGACACCATTGACCGGAGGGGAGGGGGTTCTTGATTAAAAATGTGGTCTATCTCCCACCGTTCCCTAGCTTGTGCACTCTATCCAAAAATCGGGACTTTTTTAAAATGCCTTGGGACACGGGACAAATTGTTAAAAATCAGGACTGTCCCACCAAAAGCAGGACATCTGGTCACCTTGCTAGAGACCTCCCCTCCCAGGCCACAGCATCTGTCCTCCCCAACTATCCTTTGGCTTCCTCCCCCATGCCTTCTGGCCACCTCCCAACCCGGGCCCACACACGTGCATGCACCATGCAGCAGGGCAAGCAGGGTCCGGTCACTGGATCCCCGGCACAGTTCTGCAATTGCTCAGGGATCCTGCACTCCCAAGGGCAGAGAGGACCGCGCGTGTGGTGCGCAACACTTCCTGGCCTGGCCCGCAGCCTCAGCTACCTTAGCTCGTCGGCCCAAGCACAGAGCTCGCATTCCCTCTCCAGCAGCCCCAGGCTCCCCATAACAGTCCGGGTCAGGCTCCCATGAAGCGTTCCCATCCTGGGCCAGGATGGCCCTCCTTCCCTTGGACCTGCCTGAGGGGACCCGACCCACTCTTATAGTACCTGCCTGGCATATACTCCTGAAACATATGTTATCATCAATCAATGCCATTCCAATATACTTAATTTTTACAAGCTTTATTGAATGGAAATGCAAAGAATGAACTCATGAATAACTTACTGTGATCATCCTTCCTGTAATTTATATCTAAGTCCAAGTTTGTTTTATGCATCTTTGCATCAAACTTTTGAATATTGTGCTCCCACTAAGTCACTTATTTTACAAATCAAAAACATAGGTAAATTCAAGAATCGTTGATCACACACTTCGAAATACCAGGGCAGTGTTGTGTGTTGCATTGGGGAAAAAAAAATTCCTTTACTTATCGCTAATTAGAAACAATGTTTCAAATGTGAGGAGCACTTCTGGCTGGAATAAATATGGAAAAGTTACACGGGAAAAGCTACTAACTGGGTGTTCATTAAATAGAGTTGTATTGAAACCCAAACTCCAAAAACAGTCTCTGCATAAACCTCAAATGTAAAATTAGACACAAGGCTGAATTCACTCCCCCTCCCTTTTCTCCATCCTACAAGCAATTTACTATAAACAATGCCACAAGAAAGTGAGTGAGAGATAGAGTGGTGGTGAATTTGGGAGACATGGGCTCAAAAGGTTTGAAGTCAGGTAGAAATTGGAAAGGAGGAAAGAGTGAGGAAATATCGAGAGAAAATAAATTTCTTGTGGCCATGGATCATTCTCATTGTGACAGCAGTCTTCCTGGCCCCATTCCTCTATAAGTTCAAACTTGCATCACTAAACAGCTTAATAAATGCATATACACAAGAAAACCAACACAATGCCATCTTTGTAGGAAACACATAAAAGCATAAAACTAAGCATCAGAAACTTTAGGTGAAATAAAACACCCTTTCTCAGGCTTCCTAAACTTCACTGTGGACATTAACTGTTCCACACACACACAGGGCCTGGTACTGTACAATTAAAATATTTAGGAATATTGACAAATAACATCCCTCTGTTATCTCACTCTACAGACGCCATGAGACTGAGAAGCACGTGGTTGTTGTTGTTTTTCCTCATCAAAATATTGTAGGACAAATAATGCACCTGGCATGTGGTAGGTGTTTATTACATGATGGATGGAAGGATGGATGGATGGATATACAGATGTTTGATTTCTGAATGGTTTGATAGATGAATAAATTGAAGGGTGTACAGATAGATCAAACTAAATTTTCTAGCCAAACTATGCTACACAGTCTTTATATTCAAGATTATAAATTAATGCTGAAGTGTTCTGATTACTTTTCTCATAAAGAAAATAGTAGCAAGCATAGAGGAAAACAAGCCGATACTGTATAGCAAGGCTGAATTAATAACCCAAACAGGATCTCCCCAGAGGGCACTGCATTAACCTCCCAGCTCAACACCTTGGTTCCTCAGATGGCCTAGAAAATAGATTTAGTCAGAGCACCAAATACCTATTGTTCCCTTAGAAACTGATCCACCTTGGTCAAACTCATTAAAAATAAGTAAATAGAAGAAATGTAACATCCTTGAAGATTAAACTACTCTTAGCATGAAGACAAATGTACATGGAAATAAAATCATCATCAGACATAATGAAAACAGATACAGAGCTACATCTGGTAATGCTCATTCTCATTGAGTTATGATAGTTTGATGCAACTATGCCGCTATATCTACTGAATAAAATCCCTGCACTCAGTGATTCATGGCACTCTATTCCACACTGGGTCAGAGACTTGTGTTACCCCCTGTCACCCTCACCACAGACCTTGTGACCCCCTTCTGTTCCTCAATTTCTTCTCAGAAATCACAAGATTTTCACATTTGTGTCCCTAGTAAATTATTTTGTGTTCATTATTCCCATCTGTAAAACTTTCCATGTTTGTTGCACAGATTACTGACATGGTTCATTGCTGATACACATTGCAGGTGATAAAGAGCAGTAAATCTGTCATGTGATCTGAGTATCAGTCAGGCAGCAGGGCAAATTCACAAGAAGACACATTATCCTAGTATGATCCAGTAACCCAGGAAGTATTTGAAGACAGCTACGAAAGAGGCCAGGCACTTTGGAGCACAGTTGGAGAAGAAGACTGTCAAGAAAGACATAAGTGAGGTCAACTCTTGTACATGGTGCTAATTAGATTTTACTTTATAGAAACAGCAATGAGGAGATACTGAAGGGGTCTTAAGAGAATGGCATGATTGAGACTTAAGTTGCAGTTGTTGTTTTAAAGAACTGGTGTCCTACAGAGACTTAGAGGAGGAAAGACTTGCACCGATAAATGAGGCTTCCTTATAGTCAGGGTGATGGATAACAAGAATAAAATAGAAGTTGGCACAACGAGGACATATGGAAGAGAAAGATGAACAATGTTAAAGTAGATTCTACAGGACTTTCACCTAACTATACATATTGTCAATTGACAATAGGACAATATGACAAATGAATATTTACATACAATGACTGTATGAGTCTGTCATCATTTCTCAAAATAAGAACTATGTTTGCAGGGAAATAAGGAGCATCTTTAAAGGAAGAAAGGTAATTAAAATTAAGTCCGGTTGCGTTTGAAGCCGCCATGGGACCTGTCAGTGCAAATAGTGACTAAACATGTGTATATATACGTCTCTGTGTGTGTGTGTGTGTGTGTGTGTAGATTTTAAAACATAAAAGCCAGATAGGCTAGAAATAGCAGCATCTTAGATAATAACTGGTACTAATAGCATGGAAGTAGATACAGAGCTCCCTAGAAAGACACAAAGTGTGAAAAACAACAGAGCCTGGAACAGAACTCTAAATCAGGGATCGCCAACATTTTTGGTACCATGGATTGGTTTCCTGAAAGACAATTTTTCCACAGGCCAGGTGGAGCAGGGTGGTTTGGGAATGATTCAAACACGTTATGTTTATTGGGCACTTTTCCTATGATTATTACATTGTAATATATAATGAAATCATTATAAAACTCACCATAATGTAGAATAAGTAGAGTACCTGAGCTTCTTATCCTGCAACTAAATGATCCCATCGGTGGGTGATGAGCGACAGTGACACCCGAAGTGTGTTGCTTATGTCCAGCCTACTCTGAAATGTCACTGCGGTTTCTGTCACTACAGAAAAGCCTGCTTCCCAAAGATGGCATGTAGGAAATGGAAGCAGGCTTCTCAGTGCTTCTGTGGCAATCTCAGGGTCATCCTCCTTGACTTTCATCCAGAACATAGAGATGAGAAATTGTCTCAAACATACTTTTTCTTTGTTAACTGTATGAGGGTTACATTTGTTAGTAAAAATCACATACCTTCCAGGTGTACAGCACATAGTGTAACACCTAGACAAAGTACTAGAGAGTCAAACATACTTCTGAGGTCACAGTCATTTGCCTCCTCAAGCAATTGATCCTCTTCTAACAAGGACACAATCCATTGACCTGCTTATTCACAAATGCATCGGGCATCCATTCCTTCCCAGTTCAGGGCTATGTTCTGCTTGGGAAGTAATGCTCAAAGTCTTCTGAAAGCTGAGCTAGGTGATCATGCACCAGAAGGGAGAAAGAAAACCCTGACTCAGTCTCTTTCCAAATCTCTGCTAAAGTTTGAAACATGTCAAAAATCCCAATGTTCACTCATCGCTCCCATAATTCCAATTTGGCTTTGAATGCAGCTCCTTTATCTCGTGACCTGAACACAGTCCATTCGAAAGCCACGTGAAAAAAACAATAGTTGGACTGCAATTTGTCACCATAAAACAACATTAACTCAACATGGATCAAACACCTATACCTAAGACCTAAAACAACAAAGTGAATGAAAGAAAACATCAGTACTAAACTTATGGACCCTGGGTTCAGCGAGGAGTTTATAAATTTGACCTCAAATGCAATGAAATAAAAGCAAAAATAAATAAATAGGAGTAAATCAAACTAAAAAGCTTCTGCATAGCAAAAGACATCATCCATAAAAAAGGAAGCAACCAACTGAATGGGAGAAGACATTTGCCTCTGATTAGGGGCTATAATCAAAAATAATAAACAACTACAACTCAATAACAACAACATCAAAAATCCAATTAAAAAAATAGGCAGAGGACATAAACTACACTGTCGCTAAGACATACAAACATCCAACAGATAATGGAAAAAGGGCTCAACTTCAGGACCAATTAGGAAAATGCAAATCAAAACTACAATGAGATATCACCTAAACCAGTTAGAATGGCTATCTTTGGCAAGACAAATTTGTTGGAAGCCGGTCATGTGCTTGACAAGAGAAGGCTCTCCAGGGGCCTTGATGGCAGGGCCTCAGCCCCCCAGCCTCCTGGGAAAGGCTGACCTGGGGCTTTGATGGCAGGGCCTCGGCCTGCCCCACCACCTCCCAGAAGGGATAGAAACTAAATGTACCGGTATCCGTGTGCATGAGGGCTTGAGAGCTAACAATTTGCAACATAGGCTTGAGAGCTGACAATTTGCAACATAGTGTTCCATAAAGCCAGAAAACAAGGAACAAAAAAGATTTACAAAGAAATGACTACGTGCTTGAGAAAAAGATGTCCTTGGATGAGGCTAAGCTGAGATAAACAATGCCTGATATTTCCTTGTGATGACGTCCATGTATACTATAAAAGATAACCAATAAAGCTATTCAGGGTTGCTCCTATTGAGGACAGTCGGCAGATAATTTTATCTGTCTTTAATTCCCACCGCTCGAACTCAGGGACTTCGTTCACCAGGGCTGGTTCCTGGCTACAAAGTATAACACGTGTTGCAGAGGCTATGGAAAACAGGAACCCACATACACTGCTGGTGGGAATGCAAATTGGTACAGCAACTATGAAAAACTGTACAGAAGTTCCTCAAAAAATTAAGAATACAGAACCCTATGGCCCTTAGCAGTCTCTCTTCTTGGTCCCTTCCCCCCCCACCCCAAATGTGAAAACTTTTGTCTGCAAAGATGTGCAGGGTCCAGTAGAAGTAATGCCCTTGGTAAGGTCATCGACTGTCTTGCACAAGATGGATAGCAATGTGAACATTTCACCTAAAATGTGATATAGTGTGCAGAGCGGTGTGACTTCTGCCAGATCCTGCATGAAACCCAATGTTCACTGCAGCATCGTTCCTGGTGGCCAAGACATGGAAACAATGTGTGCTTTTGACGGAATAATGAACATGTGGTACAGAGAGACCCAAGATGGCGAAGTAGATAACCACTGTGCCTGCTTCGTTTCATGAACACATTCAAATTACAAATGAATTATAGAACCAAACCAAAGAATCATCTGAAGTCCAGCTGAACAGACATTTTATAATGAAGGATATGAACTTAAATGTCTTAAATAATTCCAAAAAAAAACAAAAAACGGATACCCCTGAACCTAAGTCATTTTTACTGTCACTTAGATAAGTCTTTTACGTCTTCAGGAAGACATCAGCCTCCACCCAAAATTAAGAAGGTATATCCTATGCATCCTTCATGTTAATAGCTCTTCTTAAAACACACGCATAAGTTATAATAAGCCATAATTTAGTTTTACAGTGAGAAC
>PVKE010044442.1:0-13012 GCA_004027555.1 Craseonycteris thonglongyai | reverse complement strand
TGGCGTATGTTCTGAAAGTTTTATAAATATCCTCACCTCTCGTCTGTCCTTTCATTGGTAATATTTGCAACAGCTCCTCTTTTACTGTGAAGTTACTAAATACCATTCTCACCATAACTGCCAACTGTGCGGTGTCTGATATATCTGTTGACTCGTCAAATTGCAGAGAGAAGCAGTCACATATTTCCAAGTCAGTCTTCAACTGAGTTTGCAAGTCTTTTGAAATTGTGTGTATTCTTCTTGTGACTGTGTTATTTGACAACTGTAGGTCTTGTATCACCGACATAATCTCACGCTTGTTAGAATATTCCTCAAACAAACAATCGGCAGCAGTCAGAAATGCTTCTTTGAACAATTCACCATCCTGGAAAGGTTTTTTTCTTCTTTGCGAGCATGTGAGAAATTTGGAAAGAAGTAATGGTTACCTTTTTAGATTTTTCCACATGTCTAGTGAAAACAGTCTGTTGAGTTGTTAAACTTAATTTTAGTTGATTAATTTTTTTCTTTCTTACTTCAGAGTTAAGTGGATAATTCGTATCAAAAGTGGTATATGACTTGTCTGAAAGTGACGTTCAACATTCTGTTTTTTCAGCACTGCAATACTACTGCCACACAATAGGCAAATGCATTTACCTTTTAAATTAATGAAACAATATGATTCCTCCTAGTCGGTGTTAAAATTACAGGTTCATTTTCTCTTATTTGGTCCACTCATTTTAGGACTAAAAAAATAAAAATAAAAATAGTTATAGAACTACAATATCATATCAAATTGCCACCATAATAATAGATGACCTACCTCGCTTTTAGTTCATTTAAAATCGAATATATCAAAACACTGTGATCCTAGCTAACCGTCACGACCCGATCAGTCCAGCAACTGCAATCAAAATGGCAACTTGGCGCCTCCCGGTTGGGGGGAGGAGAGTTTTAAGAGCGCAGCGGCTAAACAAGACGCGACATGTACAAAGGCGAAAGCTTGGGGAAAACTTATACATACGATATCGCAAACATACCAACGAGTATAATAAACCTATGTAGATACTCAAACAATATTTTAAAATTCTAACAAATTTATAAAAATAAATTATAGTTTTACTTAGTGTTTATGAAAAACTTCTGATGCAGTCAAATAATGGTGGGCGCACACAAAAAATGGTGGCGCCCGCGGGCACTGGGTTGGGAATCCCTGCCTTACAGTCTTATAAAATTGACAAATACATAAATGATAGTCCTTCCAGACTAAGGTAGTTGCCATAAGAGAAGTACAAATAAATAACATTCCGTTAAGGGAGTCAGGAAAGGCTATATTTAAAAAATGGCACTTGTGACGTTGCTTGATATAAAAGGAGCCTGGAATTGGAGCAACCGGGGTTCACATCCCAACTCTGCCCCTCACTATCTTGGTAAGTGACCTTGGGTATCACTTAGAGCACAAAGATAAGGACACCTACCTCGGAGGGCTATTGTGTTAAATGAGAAATAAGTTAAGCCCCAAGTTATGCAGTGCTGGGGGTCGGCTCTCAATGTCTCCCTCTTCCCACTGACATATAATTGATAGTAGTGTTTGGTTTGGGTTCCCATTGACATTCTACTCTCACAATGTGCCATTGTCTTGTAATTGTCTGTCTGGGCATCTGGCCAGGAGAACAGGGAGCTCCTTGCAGGCCCGGATTGCTGTGTCCCCAGTGGGGGTGGCACCATGCCTGTCATTTAGGGCCAGTTGATCAAGGATAATGAGTACATGTGTCTAGCAGAGGCAGAACAGTTCTGCACAGGAAGGAACCTCACGGGATGGACTGGTCTATTCTCTATCTCTACACCTCAGTACCCCCAAATTATTTCTGACAGATGGGAATTTAGCATGTTCTTAAAAGAAAATTCTATGTGCCTTCTAGGGATATGTGTGCTGGATTTAACTACATAATACAAAACAAGTGATGCTGGCATGCCCTGGTTCTATTTGAATGCCCCCAGTTTTTTTTTGGAAGGAATTGAAGAATGTTTTCTTCTTTTTACCCCAAGAGTTGTAACCAGAATATTATTATTATTAAGATCAGTGATAGTTTTTAAGATATGGAGATTTTTATATCAGCTAAATCTAAATTATTCTAGGGATGCCTCATGTCAAAATAGTGACCTTTCCAGGCATATTGCTCCTCCTGCATTGTTTTTTTTAAGTGCGTTCTGCTTGTTTGTTTTTGTCTCATAGCAACTCCATCATAAAATAAATAAGACACAGAGGAGAGACAACCTGAATAGTTATGGTCAGGAAATTTTATTCATATGTGGTGGCAAAAGGGAGAGGGGAGGCCGTTGCCTACTGGGGTGATTGAGGATTACTCAGTGGCACTCTGTAACCCCTCACCCCTGTCCTCTCTTAGCACACAGTTCAGGGTAAAAGTCACCGTGAGATTGGAGATTACAGCTAGAAATGGATGTTGGGGCTTCTGCTGGTTGCTGAGGAAAACTCTCCCTGCTCCACAGAGCTTCCACCCCCATGGGTGGGGCCTGGACCAGCACGGCCTCCGACAGCCCTGTAGTGCTTCAGCCCAAGGCAGGATGGGTTTGTTTGTCATGATGGCTACCTGACATCAGTAGGTTGCCAGGGGAAGCCGCTGCCCTGGAACCTGCCTGACAGCCCAGGAGAGAAATCCACCATAGAAAAATGCCGCGAAATGCTTTCTCATCACCAGAATTCCTTGGATAGGTGTCTTCTCTGAAGGACGCCTGAAGGTCTTGGGTAAAAAGGTGGCCCCAAAGCCTCCTCAGCTTCAGAACAGGCGGATGGAAACCTACCTGTTTTCTGTAGATGGATTGGTGTTATCGTCATGGGTGGCACACTGTAGCCTCGGTGGACCGCCCTGCACTAGAGGAGTTTATGGCTGTAAATTTGGTCATGGCAGACATTTATGGGTGAATTAAGGATAGGGGAGAGGGTAAGACATTCATCCAAACCAGGTCTCACACCAGAGATGGCCCAGAGGCTGTGGTTGTCTTCAGCGCTCAAGGCAAGGGTGGTGCCATGATGCCTGCCTCCCCAACTCCCTGTGCCTCCCTCCACCCCTCCCCGAGGAGAATTATCACCCAGTGTCTTTCTGCCGGTAGGACCTCGGCTTCCAAAGGCTGGAAAACAAGCTCTGCCTTCCACAGTTGCTGTTTGCAAGTCAGGAGATAGGCCTCCCCACTCTCCCCTCCTCAAGCCAGCCTTCATACCAAACTGAAAAGGACGGGCACCTTGGAGCATCCCTTGGAAGGACTACTAAGCCCCATCTTGTGAAAGGGCAGTTAGTGGCTCTAAAATTTCCTAACGCACTTGCCTGCCTGCAGGTTTGTCATTAACTCCTATCCACCAGCCTTGGAGGCCTCTCCTTTTGGTGGTGAATCCAGCCACCTGTGCCTGACCCTTTGTCCCCTGCCCCACCACCTCCTTTTGGACTTGGTTCTGCTGTTTACTGCCCTGTGTTACATTTCTACATTTTCCCTGTCACTACTGGCTCTTTCCCTTTACGCTGTCCAAGTCTCTGTGATCCTAGAAAGGGACCCTGCCTTCACCCCCAGAGCCTCTCTAGTGTCATCCTTCCTGTCTCATCCAAGCAGTCTATGTGCAGTGTTCACTTACCTCTCTCATCTTTTGCCCACCTACTGCCATCTGCCTCTCCCCTCACCCTGCTCTGGGGCACCCGCGGCTCATCTCCCGGTGCCCTGTCTCCTCTGCATCCTTTTCCTCCTGACAACCTGTTGCATCTGGCCCAAGGGAGCACCGCCTCCAACTCCACACTGTCCTTACGTAATCAGCTCCTGACCCCTCAGGCTCACTCATTTCATTCCAGTTTCTCTATTTGTTCTCTGCTGCATGAATTTCTCTTCTTCCATTTCTAAAAAGAATGGATGGTTCCAGGGTTACTCCCTTGACCCACTTCTCATTCTGCGTTCTTTCTGGGTGATGGCATCCACAGCCAGGGCTGTGACCACCATCTAAACGCGATGACTACCACTTGTGTGTCTGCAGCTCAGACCTCTTCCCCTAGGATTCTGAGTAAGGGCGTCAGATGGAAATGCCTTCAGAGGCCAGGCAGGTAAAGTCAATGAATGAAACAGACTGTGAGAGAGTGAAGCAGGCCAGAGAGCCTCTTGTTCTAGTTAAAAGGGGATGGGTGCTATTGGGATCGAGCCAATTGTTGATGCCTAGGAATTTAGGACCAGTGTTGCCAAATTTTTCAATTTTCCCAGAGATGCCAAACTTATATAATTTTATTTGGAACTTCTCAATGATTAAATATTATTTCAAAAATGTCTGTATGGACCAGAGCCCATCTGAGAACCATGTCTGAGTATGGAACGCCTGTATTCTGAAGCCCACAGGCACTTCACATTGAATGTTCCTCAAATGATCTTTTTCCCAAACCCTCCTCTCTCCTCTTGTGTACCATTTTTCAATCAGTAGTACTTCTACCCATTTTACCAAGCTGGAAATATGGAGGAGGGTGTCCTATCTTCCTTTCTTTTCCTCCTCTTCCACAGTCAATTCACCACCAAATTCTACCAACACAACTTCCTAGAGAAATCTTGAATCTATTTTCATGTCTCTATCCCTTGCCAGCACTATCATGGTTTAGGCTTCTAACATCTTTTGCTTGGACCAGTAGCCTCCTGAGTGTTTCAAGTGATAATTCACAGTTTATTCTCTGGAGTCAAACATGTAATCTTATATCCTTGACAGTGATTGATTTTGGGATAGGCTTATGCCCCAGTGTGGACTAGTGAGATGGGAGGCAAAGTTTGCTGGGAAGCTTCTGGAACAGTTTTCCTTGCTAAGAAAGAGGTGGAAGAAGAGACAGCTCCCTTCTGTTCTTCACTGGGTCTGTATGCCACTCTGGGAGTTGTTGTAGCTATCTTCTGAAGATGAGGAAGAACAGCCTGCTGGCAAAGCCAACCACAGAGAATGGTGGAGTAGAGAGAGGATGGAACCTGGGTCCATAGTGATATTGTTGAGCCACTGAATCAGCCCTGCTCCCTGTAATCTCCGAACTTGCAGCTATGTTGGATAATAGGTCTCCTGATGAATTCAGCCTGCTAGCTGTCAGGCCTTTGTGTTTAAGGAGACCAAGGCCATCCTAACTGATACCTTGTCTCCTGCCTCCAGGCTGTGCTCCATCACTCCACATGACACCTGACTGCCAGGTGGTCCCTCTAGATGCTAATCTGGCCACATCACCTCCTGCTTGTGGCTGCCATTGCCCACAGGATAAAGTCCCAGGACCTTGGCAGAATATACAGTGGCTTCTATGACAGGCCCCCACCTCCACAGCCAAATGAGCTCTCACTCCTAAACACAAACCTTATCCCACTTTAGTCTGATCTGTGTGCAGTTCCCTGCCTAGATGATGCTGTTAACTCATTCATTCATTTGACAGATATATACAAGTGCCAACTCTGGGCCAAGAGTGGTTCCATACATACCAGCTACTGCCCATATTCCCTATTCTAGTCATTTCCTGTCTTGGAGCACCTCCATTCTGTCTGTATCTGACTAATGGCCATTTAGCTTTTCTTTTTTCCAGTCCAATATCTAGCCCTTGTAATATCTTTATATATTTTAAATTGTTTATCCAGTGTTTTATTTTGAAAATGTTTGAACATACAGTAAATTAAAAGACTAGTATAGTGAATGCTCATATTCCTAGATTCACTAATTAACATTTTTCAGCATTCTCCTCCCCTTATGGACATATGTGTACACACATGCACAGACATGTATTTTTCTGAACCATTTGACAGTATATAGATAGTTATAGATATCATGACTCCGCATCCCTAAATAATTCATCATGTGTCTCCTAAGAACCACAAAGCCATTATCACAGCCAAGAAATTTAATGTCAGAACAATGATATTATGTAATATGTAGTCCGTATTCATACTTCTTTAATCATCCCGAATGTTTATGGCCTTTTGTTTTTTTCATCTGGGATCCTCTAGGCTAAGTTCTCATCTCCTTCAGGAGGCCTTCATTGAAGTCCTTCCGCCCCTAGTGCTCTCAGAAAGCCTTGTACAGGTTACTACCATGGTATTAACCACTTGCTTCATGTGTGCTTATCCCTCTTCAAGTCAAGTCCCGGGTCAAGCTCATCTTCTCAGTGCCAGCACATTGTGTGGCACAGAGGAGGTATCCAGCATTCATTGGTTAAATGGGTAAGTGGCAGAATTGGAGACAAAGCCCATGGCCTCATTGCTGTTTTCTTCCTTCCATATGTAACTGCTTTTGCAGACAGTGATGTTAATCATATAAGAGCAGAAAGTCCCATCTGCCAGATGGTAAGAAGAAGAGAGAGGTAATCCAGATAGAAAGTTGTGAATGATGGAAAGAGCCAACAATTAATGATGTCCAAGGCCACACTCATATAGAAGCATAGCCCTGAGAACTGAGTGTATCAGTGGGAAAAACATCAGCCTTCTGCTAGTCTTTGCAAATCCCCCTTTGTATTTGTTGTCATGTCTTCTGAACAGAAACCAGGCCCCCTTCCAAGTGAAATTACCACAGAACCCCACATCTACCTGGGCCATACTTTCTCCCAGAATGAATTTGTCAGATATCCAGGATGGGTCTGATTATACCAGGGGTGGAGGTTGGAGGGAGTGTTCTTTCGACCTGATGCAGGATTTCTCCCTTTAGTTCTAATTTTGTTTTTGGAGTTAGTTCTGAGTTTTCTAACTGATCAGTTTTCAACTGGTACCATAATTAATCATTAGATCCACGGGCTCTAAATATGAGCCCAAAGAACATTTCCATTCTGCTGGTGATACTTTCTTAACCAGGAAGAGTATGGAGGCAGATCAGGAATAGCCAGGGCACTCAGGAAGCTGCTGGCCATTTGTGTGGAAGTGACCCCTTGCTATTTTCCTTGGAGGACCCATTTTCCTCTCCTAACTGGCTACAGTGTTTTCTTGCTTAAGACGCTGAGTTCACTAGGATGGTTCGCTGATGAATTTTTAAAAAGTCTTCATAAGGAGATGCCGGGATGGCTCAGTGGGTTGAGTTCTTGTTTTGCAGCCCCAGGGTCCCAGGATCGCATCCCGGCACCGACCCATGTGGACCTATATACTGAACTGGTGTGTGCCCCCAGTTCAGTTCGCGCTGGGGTGAGCCTCCCATGTGGGAAGCCCCCAGCTGGGTTCCTGCTCTGCACAGCCATGTGCCCACCTGGGGAGTGAAACTATATTGAAAACTAATGCTGTCAACTATGGAGACTGCTCTCGGCCCTCCCCCTTCTCCCTGTCTCTCTCTGTCAAAAAGAATAAAAATGAATCTTAGAAAAAAAAAGTCCTCATAAGCTGTTTCAACATACAGATAGACACAGTCTTCCGAGGTGCCATAGGGACTGATCTAGGCAGCCCTGGCACCTTACTCTCCTGTTGGACACATTTCTGGGCACCTATGAAAGGCCAGGCACTGTGAATACCAAGGTAAATAAGCCACTGCCGTCAAGGAGCTCACCGTGTGTTGGAATAGCGGATGCACACCGAGTCTCCAAGTTCGTGGGGAATGCAATGGGAGAGGTGGGAGACGTGTGCAGGATGCTGTAGACCTCCGAAGAAGGACAGCAGTCCAGCTTGCGGCGGGAAAGCAAGGAAGGGCCGGCTGGCGAATGTGGGTATAAGATAGATAGGAATTAGGTAGGTTGGGGGAATCCCAGGCCAAGTGCGTGGAATGAAGCAATTATGGAGATTTCCATCATTGTGGTGAATGCAAGGACAAAGTGCTCATTGACTCAACATGCAGGTGATGCACAGAGAATGCCATTTTTGCTGATGGAACATGCCAGCACCAGAAGTCCAAAGACTCCCTCTGAGCTGACTTGGGAAGACTGCCTTCTTGGTCCTGGGTGATCCTTTAATGTGACTCCCACTAAGGGTTAAAGGTGGAAGACTCCCCTCCCCAACTCCCCACCAAAAAAGTCAGTGAAGGTAATTATACCACCATCTATTTAGCTGCTGAAGAATTTACCATTGAAGGAGATAGGACCCTGCCTCACTAGAGGCGTTTAACAGTCCAACACTATCACATTACCCAGATTGTATAAAGAGTATGAATGATTTCCGCTCACAGACCTCTAATGGAGGTATCTCTTTACAAAGCCCCTACTTCAGGCCAGCTGAATGCCTCAGCAGTGCCTCTGAAATCCCGCAGCCCTAATCCCTTTAGCAACAAAGATCTGTTTCTTTGCTTAGCATGAAGTAGGCCTCAGAGGCCTGTGTGTGTGTCTTCGCCTGTAGACCAGAAGCCTCCTGTTTACAATTTCCCTATTCCTGTTTTTAATGTTGTTCTGAGAGCAGCCACAAAGGGCTAGTTTTGTCCAGCAGGAACAAGGGAGCTATTAGAGAGAGACGGAGGAAGGAAGGAAGGGCGATCGCAGGGAGGACTCCTCCAGGGATTAGCAGACACAGCTGTTCCCGAAGGGAGAGGAGCTTTAGGCTGTTTATAATTTCCGCCACATTTACATTTTTTAATATTTTATTTCCTTCAGTTTTTTTCTTTTTTCTGTCAGTTTCCTATCCACGATCTAAAGTGAGCCTCTTGCTGCCCTATTCACAGACCTATTTTAATGTAGATCACATACTTGGGGTTTGGCTTTTCACCCCTATGCCCTGGCGTTGTGGTCCCCAGCTTTCTGTGAGGTCACAGACCCTTAGACCACCAGGTGCCTGGAAATCAATTGAGGGGCCAGTTCTTGTCCCATGTGTGCAAACCGCTGGAATTCTTTAGGCTGTATCTGATTCAGGTCTCGGAGACCACTGCCTGTCTTCACAGGGTCTCAGACCCGCTTTTCAAATGCAATTCAATTTTTGTCCTAATGTTATATATCAAACCAGTGTGTTATGAAGGGTATTACCTATAGGTGGAGAATCTAGCATGTTCCATATTGCTAAGATGCCTTATTGCTACGACTTTAAGAAAATCATCCGTGGCTTTATTCTGAAAGCAAGTAAGTTTGTATCACCTGCTTGTTGTTATCTATGTACATATTCAATTTTTGCACATTTACAATAAAACCATAGAATTTTAGTCTTAATTTTCCATAATATTATGCCATGCATATTGTCCTATCCAATAGCAGTCTGTCTCTTTTGTTTTTTTACTTTTTTCTCCCTTCTTACATCCTTCTCTCTGTTATGAACATTAGCAAGTTGTATATCCTTTTACTCCTAGCCCTGTACTAAAAAAATCAGATGGAAAAAAAAGTATTTTATCTTTGATTGAGGGATTTACTATTATTTTTTTATTACAGTAGGATTGTATATTATCTATTTTCCTATACTTTGCTTTCCTCATTTAACAATATACAGAGGAAATTGCACTTATCATATTTTTAGCTTAGGAAGGTCTGTGCAGGTTCATTTTGCCTAAGAAGACTCTGGCTGAAGTTGCAAATACCCTTGTATATAGCAATTTCATTTTTACTCTTTTGGTTAAGTTTGACTTTTTCCTGGGGAGCTTTAGTCAAGACACAAATGAATTTCTTAAATATCTAGGCAGCCCACTGCTGACCCTTCAGGCTCTCATTGCCTTGGGGTACTTTTTTGGACTTGAGTGTCTTCTAGATCTGGCTGACATGCTGCTACTGTTACAGAAGTATTTCTCCTGATGGTCTCAAAAGTTAAATGTATGCCGTTTCCTTCTGTAGGGGCCTGGGGTGTGAGCTAATCTTTAAGTAAAGGAGAGAAGGGACAGTGATTAACATTCTCCCAACTCACTCAGGGACAGCTGTTCCAAACCCTTCCTTCCTGCTCAAAGTAGTAACTAGTTTTCAAGAGGAACATAAAAAAAAAAAAAAATTTTTTTTAAAGGAAGAATATGGAGTTCTTCCAGGATTGCTCAATTTTTCTTTCTTTAAAGTAAAACAGTCCAAACTGAGTGCCAATCCAAATGCGCTTTCTGTATTCAGCCTCACTGGCAGTGTCGACCATGAGATAAGATGTATAGCGTCTGAAATACTGGTTTTCAGGACTGGCCAGAAAAAAGTCACAGTGTCAGCCGCTTTGATTTCCCTCATGGTTTTTAGAGAGGAGTGCTCAGGATGTTTTAGGGAATATGAGCTTCTGCAAGCCCCTGTTGTACAGCCTTCTTGGGCCGGCTTACAGATTTGAGGTGGTGATTATCATTTTGGTGATAACATGCATTTGGGGGTGAAAAAAAAATTAAAGATGTCTTCTTATTTCAAGTATTGATTGAAGATCCTGTGAATTTTAGTAAGAGCTTTTGTTTAAAAAAAAAAAAAAAGACTTACCCAATATACACGTATCTTTTAGGATATGAGTGTTATGATTGTATTAGCCTATGCCGAGGACGTGCCCTTGAAAGAAGAACATGCCTTGGATGAAGGAGGTCTTCCTTCATCTGGGAATGTGGTTTCTTTGATGAAGGGTGAGGTATGTCAATAGGACCATAATGGTGGGTGAGGATCTCTGTCTAGCCATTCGAAGAAACCAAATGAACTCTGACTTTTAGTGGGTGACAAACATCACAGTGTAATCATTTTACATTCATAAATACTACAATCATGAAACTACATAGGACATAATACATAGGACCCTTTTGAAATGATATAGTGTCTATCAATTTGAAGAGCTCCATAGACAATATATTATATTTTGATCACATTACAGGTGAAGAGAAATGAAGGCGAAATTTGTCACCTTTACTTTTTTCCATTTGCTGATATACAGACAGTCTAAGAGAGATATTAACCAAAAAGACAAAAGTGAAGCTTGGTAAAATACTAATTTTTTTCAAGATACATTTTTTTTTTTAAGTAAAAACGGATTTTTTGGGGGGTGGGGGAGGGCAAACAATAAAAACACAACACAGTATCAAGAAAGTAAAACCAAAAGTCAGCTTGCCCAAATTACACTTTCTAGTAACTACTATTTATGTAACTTGTTAAAATCTAATTTAGGAGAAGTCAGTTCATGCTTCTCTGGCCTAAATGAGGGCTAGTGCTAAATAGTGACAACTCAATGTGCTGAAAGTGAAAAAACTCATTCTGAAGTGAATTTTTCATGTACTGTATTTATTTATCCAGACAGTCAGAAGGAAACAAAAGAGTGTTGGTGGGGAGGGGAGCGGGGGGGAGATGGATATAAGGCTGAGCTTCTTGGAACTCTACAAGAGCAATTCCTCTGGTATCTATTTTATATATTTCCTATTCTGCCCAAGACTGTTCATGTTTAGGGGTGGATGTGGAATGGGGAGTAGGGTGGAAGGGAAGCCTCTGTTGCTTCTGAAAACTACTTGAAAATAACAGTGTTATCTAAAATATAGCGCGCTTTTTAAGATGCACTAGTTTTAAGTGCTGCATTGACTGTGGTATTTTTGGGGGGCCTTATGGGGGCCAAGCCACAGTTATGACTATGAATGGATTTCTGAAATGGTGCATACTTCAGAATCATTCAGATTTTGAATCTTTCAAGGGCTGGAGGTGATTGGGAAACATTTTTCCATGTTGAGTACCAGGAGAAAAAACAAGCTCCACATTCCCTAACATCTATCTATATTACAAATTGCCCAGAGCTATGACAGTATTTTTTCTGTAGGAAAAAACCATGGTGGCCGTCCACATAAAATGCTAACTTTGAGTTGTTGACAAATGCTACTAGACCACGTCGTGGTTCAACAAATTACATTTGTGGAGTCAAGGAATCAGAGGTCTTTCTTCCTATTACTGATTGTCCCCCTTTTCTCCTTTTGATAAAGTATTCTTTCCTTGGGTTTTAACCAGTGACATGGTACAGAATTAGATCCACATGTGCTGATTTTTCCATTCTGTTTACTTCCAGTTGTTTTTCTGAAGAAAAGGGAACTGAATATCAGTTCTGGATTGCATGCATCAATCTGTTAGAGAATCTTTTATATAACAAATGCTCTATTTTTTGTAACTTTGAGTGCTAAAGTTACACTAAAATAGCCATTATAATCCTCATTTTCCTTTACTTCTAACTTTCTAATAAGGTATCCTTTTGGGCTGAAACTTTCCATGCTTCGTTTCAGCTCAAAGGTGAATTTATTTTGGAAAGTTCATACTAATTTGATCCAGGGACTTGGAAGGGATGTGAGAGTAAAAATATACCTTCTTCTATTCTACAAATAAATGTAAGACTTCGGTTATAGATAACTCTAGAGCAGCCAAGCAGTGGAACAATAAACAGGTCTCAGAATATCTCTGTTAAAGGAAAGCACGTTGAAGTGATTAACCGCAAATTTCCTGTGTGTGCTGAGCAGCTTGGAGTTCCTTGAGGCTCTGTGGTCCCTTCTGAAGGACAATGGCCACAATAGGGAATTTCGGGGCTGGGATGGAATAGATGAAAAATTTAGTTTTCGTCAGAGCGTACTACTTTATGGTCTACAAAGTCTTAAAGCATATTGATATTGTTGAAGGTTCTTTTTTGGAAAGAGGGACTAATTGAAATGCCACAGAAATGGAATTGCCCAAGCCTGAAGCATGACGTCTGTGAGTGTAGGTCTAAGGATCCCAGGATGTTCAAATGTGATGGTCTAGACTAGAACAAGGTTTCTCAACCTCAGCATTGCTGGCATTTTAGGCGATTAATTTGTGGAACTGGGGGCAGCTCTCCTGTGCCTTCAAGGATGTATAGGGGTGTCTCTGGCCTCTAGTCACTAGATGTCTGGAGCAAGCCACCCCTCCCACTGCCATCCACCCAAATTGTAATAGTCAAAAATGTCTCCAGACATTGTCATATGTCTTTAGGGGGGCAGGGGGGATAGCCCCCATTTGAGAACAGCTAGTAAAACTTTTGAGTTTGGACCCTTCTGAGCAAGGTATGTACATGAGCTGTGTGAGTAGATAACCTGATATTTATAAAGATGGCTTCCGAATACGTGGAGTTGGCATTGCAAAGAAGTATCTCTCTTCTCCCAAGTTACCGTCCCTGACTCACACCTTTGATTCCTTCTCCCTTCTGCTGCTTTTGAGGACTAGATTCATCAAACATA
>PVKE010044441.1:0-13014 GCA_004027555.1 Craseonycteris thonglongyai | reverse complement strand
ACACCATGGAAAAATTAGATTCTTTCAATTTGGAGTTGCAGGGAAAAGACAAAAATAGAGCTGAAATGATAAGCTCTGTAAACGCATTTAAAGCAAAATTGACTTTGTTGATATCACATCTGCATATCAAGTCTCTTGTGCACTTCCCATATATGAGGAAAATGCTAGGTAACAATGAATTAAACATGTCATTATTTATTGAGACCCTGCAAGTGCTTCAAAAACAGTTTGAAGAGAGATTTCTGCAGTTTACAAATATCGAGCCAATTGTCTCCTTCTGTATCAATCTTTTTACTTGCCAAATAAATGGACTAGAACTAGCCGCATGCATTGCAGACCTTGTTCAGGGGAAAGCAGAAGAACTAGAGTTAGAAATTTTGAACCTTAAGAACGATATTTTGCTAAAATCCTTAATATCAGAGGACTTATGGAACATAGTTGACAAAGAATGGTTCCCATTTTTAAAAAAAGCGGCATATAAAATCAAATCATTTTTCGGGTCAACGTATTTATGCGAATCTTTGTTTTCAAACATGAATTTAATAAAATCACGATATAGATCTCGACTTACCGATGAGCATCTTAATAATTGTTTGCTAACAGAGTTGTCATCATATTCTCCTAATTACGAGGCACTGGCCAATAAAATGCAACGCCAAAGATCACAGACAAATTGTTTTTTTTTATGTTTTGTTTTATGTTTTTTTAAATGATTTTATTATACGTGTGTTTTTTATTTACTTTGTATTACCGTATTTTCCGACGTATAAGACGACCCCCTAATTTTACAGTTAAAACATAGGTTTAGGCCTATATTCGCTGTATAAGACTACCCCCCCACTTCCAAGGCTGTAGTCTTATACAGTGAATATAGGCCTAAACCTATGTTTTAACTGTAAAATTAGGGGGTCATCTTTTACGCTGGAAAATACGGTACATTTTGTATATACGTTTCTTTGTGTGTATATAATTTGTACAATAAATTTATTATTTTTAAATTATTTTTGTTTATTATTTTTTATTCTTGTTCAATAATAAATATCCTTAGAAATAGTTGGTGCCCGCCGCCCTACCGATATTTTAGAATGCCCTAGGGTATAAAAAGGTTGGGAACCCCTGTCTTAGACACAGATGATCTCAGTGGAAAAGCTGTCTGAGCCATCTACTTGGACACAATTTGATTTGCCACTGGGGTGGGGGGGGGAGGGAGGGGGAAGGAGGGATCTGTGTGAGCACATGAATATTGAGTGCATGTATGGGTAAACCTAAGAGGTACATGATATTAGATAGAGGTCTAGCTGTCTGCTGGCACTGGGTGACAGGGAGCTGGGATGACCGTGGCTAGGACAACCCTGGCTAGGAATGTTTCCTCTCCCTGTGCACATCTGCATAGGGAGAACCTTAACAGGGTACAACAGAAAGACAGTACCACATGCAACAGCCAGCACTTGCCCAGTGTGGCCAAAGACTGCACGTAACTGACCAACTGGTTTCCTCTTGATGACAGTTGAAGATAATTCCACCTAATCAGAGGATCTGAGATAGCCTTTGGGTTCCTGGCCTCAGCCAGGACAGAGTTGTTCTCAAAAATGCGAAGATGATTGCTCTGGGCCACACAGAATAGAATATTTAAAGAAATATGATCCCATGTTGTTCTGGGGTTTATAATTGTTGGTGTCTGTGCAAAACTATCACCTAACATTTTTTCAAAGCTTACTTACTATATGCCAGACACTACCAAGCACATCACACCTATTAACTCAATCTTCACCACGTTTTATTCTACAAAAGGACTTGCTTTGACAAAAGATCACAAAATTATTAGGTGGAAAGAAAGGATTCAAACTCAGGTCATTCTAATTCAAAAGAAGTTTAGCAACATAGAAGAAATCAGGTAGCATTACCAATCTCAAATTTCAAATGCTATTATAAAAATCTCTTAGCAAAGAAAATAATCATTAGCTGAAGCCCTGTTCATTTAAGGGGCTAGCTACTTATTCTTTTATAATAAATCCCCTTAGAGATAATACTAATTTATTAGAGAAATGTGAATACAATTCTATATAAAAGTCACATTTTCAGAGAATAACTTCTAACAAATTCTGAGGGGAGTACAGTCAATGATGTCAATACATTTAATACCTTAGCTATCTTAATACTTAACCTGTCTACATGTTTTCCATGGTACAACCCACCTTCACATACCTAATATTAATTGCTCTCAATAGATGGCCTTTACAGACCTTGAGTTTTGAATGGAATTTAAATTTAATTTGCCAAGTTGAAGAGGCATACTTCTAATAAACAAACAAACAAATAAATAAATAAGACATTTAAGAAGCCTTAGTAGTAACCCAAGCAAAAACTACTGTCCCTTCTTGGTCCAACTGTGGTTCTAGTCATCCAAGTTTAAAATACTGAGATCACTTCTCATTCTCCCCTTCCTTTGTCTTTGGAGTAAGTCACCGAGGCCTGTGATTCTTCATTTACATATTTATGTATTAAATTAATTATTCCCACAGCCTTGAGGTATTTCTTTCTAGATTGACCATCAGCCATTACAAAGTTTACTAAAGATCACCCCACACAATATTCCAAGCCTATTCATTGGCCTGACTGTTTTTAGTCTCACCTCCCTGATCTATCCCATACAATTCCAAGCTTGACTTTCCCAAACACTCTGTGTGTATTAGTTTCAATGGTGGTCTTCTGGACTATTCAATAATATAATGAGTCCTTAACCTAGCACTGAAAGGAATTCACAACAGAGCATCAACCTGAATTTCCAGTTTTTCTTCCTTAGCTGTTCTGAACTCATTCCTTCAGTCTAGCCTAAATGATCTACATGCAGTCCCCCTCCAAAACATCTTATATTTCACTGTCTCTGGACTTCTTACTTCCTTTCACTAATAAAAGAGTTCGTTCTCTTTTATTATCAACCTAAATTCACTTGTCCCATCTTTCGAAGTCCAGCTGAGATCCCATTTTCCATAGGAAACATCCCAAATAGGAGGGATACCCCATCCTGAGTGACAGGTGTCTAGTCCTCTTATTTGGCATAGAATTATTTCATAGAATCAACAGCTCCTTTTCCATTTGTATAGCTTTATTTAAATTTGATTATAGAATCTTGCAAGTAGAAAATACTTTGTATATATTGTTAATCCCTTGTTACACTGGTTACATATTTATCTTCATAAAAATATATATTTCATACTGTATATGAATATTCACAATTCTGCCATACAAAGTTCCAATTAATTTATTTTGAGAAATCAACCCCTTTATGAGGATTTGCTTAAAATAGAGTGATGGCAGCAGGTTGGGACTAGTCCGGTCAAATTTAGTTTCTATTTTGGTTGCTACTTAACATTAAGGTGTTTTTTCTTTTTTTTCCCAGAGCCCTAAGGTGAGTTACTTGTCTAGTGGCTAAATTAGTTCTATTCTTCCTCATGTACAGTCCGTAATGGCAAAAACTTTCAGTTTCTGTAGCTATACCATGTATCACCTGTCTGACTTTGTGACTCACACGGATTTTACAGCTCATACCAAAGAAAAAAGACTCTTTGATGACCAGTGACATCCCTTAAGCTGAAAAATCACTTCCTTGTTATCCCTGGCATCACGCACACCTAGTGCATTAGTGAGTGGCAGCTCTAAGAGATGCTGAAAGTTAAAGCAAAATACGAGAACCAGTCGTTTAAATACTGAGAGGCCCTAGGCAGACCAGGTTTTTAAATCAGTCATTCAGAGGCAGATACAGGATTCTGCTGTAAAGATTAAAAAGCTAAGTCCCATAGCTTTCTTTTATGGCAGGTTTTAATGTGTGGGAGTAGTTTTAACCATGACTCAGATGGTGGCTGGTCACATACACTGTGCTTTACTTAAATGAGTTAACATCTTCCTTAAATTTGCTTAGCTGAGTATTATTACTATGAATTCTGCCATTTTAGATTAAGTGCGTATTAGCAGGGGTCCCACAACTGAGATTCAAAAATGCTTGGGGAACTTTTGTGGACTAGAGACCAACCGCTAAAGTCTATTTGTCCAAGGGACAACTGGGACCTTTTGGAAGGTAATTCCTCCTAAGAAAAAAGGGAATCAGGCCCAAAGTCTCAGCTAATACAACCATCTTAGTTTCTGCTACTCCAGCTCACCAGGGACTCATATCTGGGTCCTAAGGAGTCAGAAGCTGTGAGTAAAAACTAGAAGACATGGGAGTGTATGTTACTACTACTTCAGAAGACTTTCTAATAAAGGAGAACCCCCAAGTGGGAGCTAGGCATTTCTCTTCACCCCAATTGACTATGCAATAACCCCCAATTTCAGTGGTGGCAGCGGTCCCCAGCAGAAGTGGCAGCAGTGCAGGAACATTAGCAGTGCTGAGCAAATGCACCGCAGTGGGATGGGGTGCAGCAAGGCTCCATGTGCTACAGACACGGTCTTGTCGTGAGCACGTGAGAAACATGCGTGTTGCCTTCTCAGAAATACCCGAGCAAGGGCAGTTCAGAGGGCCAGACAGTGAAATATGGTACAACTATCAAAAAGACCCAGTTTTCCCTCAGGGTATCTTGAATCGAAAAAAATATATTACTGAGTTCTTTGAACATACTAGTATTTTGTATTTGCACTTTGCTTGATCCTTAAGTCATTTCTATGAGACAGATATTAGCATTTTCTTCATTTTATAAATGAGAAACCTGAGTCCTAAGAAGATAAAGTAATTGGTCCCCTGGCCAGGGCTGATCAGTCACAGCTTGAGGATTTAAATCCAAGACGTGAGGTCCCAGAGCCTGATGGGTAAGCACTACAGTACGTGGGCTACTTGCTTGAGCTGTGCACCTGAAATTAATAAGAAATAATGTTGAACGTCAACTGTCATTGAAAAAGTTAAAAAGGAGTGAAAAGGTAAGAATAAGAGGTTCAAATTCCAGGTATAAAACAAATAAATCACGGGGATGTAAGGTACAATGTAAGAAACAGGCAATTATAGTGTGACAGCATGGTACAGTGTCAGATGGTTGCTGGATTTATCATGCTGAACACTTCTTTAGGTACGTATCTAAATGTTGAATAACTATAGTGTATATGTGCAATTAATGTAATATTGTATATTAACGAGATTGTAATAAAAATCTTTCAAAAAGATTTAAAAAAGACTTTTAAAAAGAGTTAGGAAGAGCTTGTTGTAAAAGCTAAAAATAAATATAATTTTTTTGTTGTTCCAACGAAAGCCAGAATTGGTGTAGCTATTTAATGTTAGTTGTTAAATCACTACAGCTCGGTGGAAATCAGGACCTCACACTGTAGCATGAGCTAGGGAATCACCAAACCCTGGTAAGGGGACATCCCAGAACAAGCAGCCTGCCATCCAGCCAGACCAATTAAGGCAGGTGCAGGGTTCTTGACAATTCCTGCAGCTGCTGCCACCCCATCTTTGAGAGTTCATGTCAAGTGCTTAGAGGTTAGCACATGTAGGGGCTTCTTAACCCTTTGATGTGGACAAAAGGGTAATAAGATGGTGGTGCTGTATTCTCTGCATGTTGGGAAGGCTCATTATTGGTAGTTTCCTGGGAGACTGGAATTCTTCCTAATTTTTCCTAGAAAAGCACTTGCTCACTCTTAGTATGTTTTGCTGTGTTATTAAATGAGGGAATTCAGGACACTGCACAGAGAGAAGATAGAAGCACACCCCAGTCTTACTGAGAAGGAAGCCAGAGTAGGGTAGGACGGTGGGTAAAATGGGTAAAAGAGGTAAAAGGGAACAAAATTTCAGTTATGAAATAAGTTATGGCGATGTAGTGAAAAGATGGCATAAATATCATATTGCATATTTAAAGTTGCTAAGAGTATAAATCTTCAAAGTCCTCACAAGAAAAAAAAAATTGTAACTATATATGATGACAGATGGCAACGAGACTTATAGTGGTAACCATTTTGTAATGCATACAAATATTGGATCATTATGTTGTACAACTGGAAAAAACATAATGATATATGTCACTTACTCCTCAATTTTAAAAATAAAATAAGGGAGTTGAAACTGTTCACATCTGACTTTCTCTATTTGGCAGAGACTGAATTAGAAAACTGGAAGAGAAGGTTTTACATTTTTACTAAACCTTTACTATACTTAAAAAAAATCACATTTCAAAAATAAACCAATGGAGTTAGAGCTTAGGGACTTTAGTGACAGTAAGAAAGATAGAACAGGTAACTGGAAAGACAAGAAATGAAAGAAGGCATCCCAGAGTTAGTAGCTCCCGGAGAGGGGTGAAAGGTTTTCTCCGGGTTTTAACAGAAATAGATTAAACCTTTCTTCAGTGTGTTGAAACATCCTGCAGGGTATTTTATGGGCCAAGATAAGTCAGAGCTTTCTCTATTCAAGACCCACTGTACAAAAAGAATGGGTGGCAAATACTAGGAAGTTCTGAAAGTGACTCTGTCGGCTGACAATCAGGGACACCTTTCTTGACCTTGTAAACAATGGGATTTTTGGTTTCATCTCCCTTAGAAGAGTGAAACCTTTGTCCCTTAAAACAGAATGTTTTAAACTAAGCTAGACAAAGAGTGCACTGTTTTAGAAACATTCTGTATTGTATTAAAGAGCACACGGTAGAGAACGGTCTGATGGAGATCCCTGGAGTAAAGAACTGGGTGACCTATAACTTCTCTATTCTTGTGGATTTCTGCTATCTTAAACCCTTTGCTGAAAGCAGCCAGATCCCTGAGGAATGGCAAATTGAAATACAACAGGTGGCTTGGCTGGCTCTTTCCAACAGATGTAGAAGAAGCACGCCAAATGTTCTGTCACCAGTCTCTCTCTCTCTCTCTCTCTCTCTCTCTCTCTCTCTCTCTCTCTCTCTCTCTTCTGAAAGGGGCCTACATAGGCAAAATGAGGAAGACAGTTTTACGACTGTTCAGTGTTAGCTCCCATAAAGTGGCGCCCGGGCAAAAGACCAGCCATCCTTTGTCTAACAGTGTAGTTGGTTAGATCTACCTGTAGGCAGCTGTCAGAAACCTAAACAAAAAAATTCAAGGCATCCTGAAATGTAAAAAAAAAGAATAGGTTTGCTCAGGAATGAGTCAATTCTCTGATTCTAAACACAAACAAAAACCAAACAAACCATCATGTAGACAAACTGAGATGAAATTATGCTACGGTCCATTAAAATTTTGTCATATATATTTTATAACATCAGATTTTAGGAAACTACAGAAAGATAATTTTAAATATACAAAGTTGGAAGGCAAGGTGCAGGGGGAGAGGGAGGGGGAATCATGTAACACCCATTTTCTTAAATACCATTACATTTTAGCCAAATATTTAGTATATGCTAGGCAAAACACATTATCCCTGCCCTCAAGAGGTGTTCGGTTTACTAGAGAAAATGAGCATATGAATAGCCAGTTCTAGAGAGTACTTTTATTATTGAGGCAAAATAAGTATGGTAACATATAGGAAGAAAGGATTCTGACTGTGAGCTACTTGTTAGGTTCATCAGAGAAAGCTTCACAAAAATGAGGAGGTCAAGGAGGAATCAGAGGAAAACATTTTTTCTCACTTAATAATTTTACATTATCCCCAGTTTGCAAATGGGAAAAACTAAAGCTCATAGGGATTAACTAACTTTCTCATAGTTAAGCTACGAGACCGAACTGTGCCCAGGCTTCATTGTCTGCCCTTTCATTCTACCTTACCTAAGCAGTAAGGCTTGAACTGATCCATCAAGATGTTAAAGGTCTTAATAAATGGAGACTGAGAGGCTAACATGAGTAAAGACACACAAGGGAGTGAAAGTGCACTGCAAACTTGGTGAACTTCAAGATATCTAATGACCCTGGAGCATCAAACACACAGGAAGATATAGAAGATGAGATTGAAAACATTTTTAAGTGACAAATGGAGATACACAAAATTCAAATATTAGAAAAATAAAAATCAGAGTCACTCTCCTAGTTGCTTACCTATGTCTCCTCCTTCTTCAGCTCAATCTTGGTTTAAGAATACTTTACTATAACAGGGACATATATGTTAGATAGTCAATATTCACTGAGTGGTTAAAATCATGATTGTTTTAACAATCAGGTAAGAGATGAGTAGAATATTTTACAGACAATTTTACGACATTAATCAACTTGAAGAAAAAAAAAAGAGAAGAGAAAGTTCAGAATGGAAAATATAGTCTACAGAAATCAAATACACAGATTATCCTAAAGTCACCATTTACTTCAATAGTTCACAAAGAACTAGAAATTCTATTACTGTCACACATTAACCTATTGCAAAATTTTGCAAATGTGGTAGGAAGAAGAAAAGCATTTGGTGTACATAATTTGTACAAAAAATATCAGAAAAAAATGAATGCCTCTTTGGCCATTGTCAGAAATTGTACTTTATACAGAACTTTCAAATTCAGCCTGTTAGACTTCACAAAATGTTTTATCTGAGAACAGTTTATTCCCAGGCTATAATAACATCAAATATATGATCTACAAGATGTACACTTAGTAATTGTGATTATTGTAGTCAGCCATATCCACACTACATGATAAATACACAAGATAATCAAATTAACTCAGTAACTCTCCATTCTTCTCTTTTCAAGGTTATGCTTTTTATTCAAAGAATTAAATCTGAATATATTTTCCTTAGTGCTACTTCACTAGTTCCAGAAAATGAATGTTCATATTTATATGCTTCATTATCATTATGAAATACCAAACAAAAGTACTTGTATTTCCCTGCCAAGTTAAGAGAAATCCAGAAATTTACTTGGTTTCTACTGATACAATGAATGTAAGATAGAAATCTAAAGGTTCTTAACATTGTTCATGCTGAAAATGTATCAAATTCTATTCTGAAAGTACACTGACCTATAAAAAGTGTTTGTCTTGCTCTGGTAAATAGGAGCCCTATGTAAATGGATATCTCAGTTTGAACTGAAGTTTACTTTGTTTTAATCAGAACTGATGTATCAGATCACTTAATGATGTCCTTGTTACACAGGAGAATCATCCATTCTCCAGCCTGTCTACATTGCAGCATATGGTACACCATCAAACTTGAAATGAATCAAGTCAATTTTTTTTAAAGATTTATTTTATTGCTTGAGAGAAGATGAGGGGATGGGGGAACAGAGAGGGGCCAGAGCAGTCTCCATCGTTGTACATTATTAGTTGTAACATGGTTTTATTCTACACAGATAGATGTGGAGCCATGGGGGTGGGAACTAAACCAGGGCCTCCCTGATGGGAGATGAGAATTGTTGACACCGAGCCATCCCAGAAGTTACCAGTTGTGCTGCAGTTCAGTATATGGGTTGGCACAGGCTGCAACCAGGAATCAAACCCCAGACCTTGCAATTGCAAGTCAAGTGCTCAAAAGCTGAGCTATCCTGGCAGTCCCTCCAGTCAAATTTTTTAATCCTACAAAATTGATAAATCTCTCTGAAGACAGATCATAACAAAAAGATAAATTTTGAAGTTGTCATTCTTATTTCTCAGAAATAAAACTAACAGTTTTCAAAATGGATTTTGTACAGAGGATGCTGGGATAGTTCAGCGGTCACGCACTTGCTTTGCAATTGTGAGGTCCGGGGTATGATTTCCAGCCCAAGCCCATGCAAACCCATATGCTGAACAGTGGCACAAATGGTAACCACTGAGATGGCAGTGAAGGTTCTCACCTTCCATGCAGGAGGCCCCTGGTTCAGTTCCCATCCCATGCGGCCCCATATTCACCTGTGTGGAATGAAACTATGTCACAACTAATGATGTACAACTATGGAGACTGCACTGTACCCTCTCCCCTTCTCTCTCTCTCCTTCTCTCAAACAATAAATAAAAAAAAAATTTTTTTTGTACAATCTTGTAGTCCAGACAATCAAAAATCCAAAGGCATTGTGGTATTCAAACTCCAAGAATAGCAAGTCTACGACCTATAACACTTTTTACTCTGCTGCATCTGTCTCAGTCAACTTCCCATTCTCTAGGAAACAGATGTCCAATGACTATCTGAATGATGAGAATCCTTTGAGTGTATTAGGATTCTAAATTTACATTTAGCATTTTTTCCAAATAACTTTCTTTCACTTCCTCTTGTCCTTTCCTCTGTCTACACCAAAGCAAAATATGGAATTAAATGTCCCTTTGAAACTAAGCTCAGTTGTCACCTCTATAATGAATCCTCCTTTAACCATTAAGTCCCATTCATATATCTCTCTTCTGCTTCCATAGTCCTTTATGCACAACTCTAAAGCTTCAATTACTTATACTACTCAGCAACCTTTGACTTACTCGTCTCCCTTTCAGTAAGAAAAAGGAGCATGACTTATTTAACTCTGTTTTCCTATTACCTAGCTCAGTATCTGGGGCAGAGAAGCTGCTCAATAAATGTGTCTTCGAATGAATAAATGACAAATGAATGGTACCTACTTATACAACAGGTAGTCAATTCTGCACACATTTTCAAAATTATATTTGCAGACCTTTCTATTTATTACCTATCTTATTGCTTAATATACAAAAATATTCTAATTTTGGTTCCTGTGCATAATCTACACATTTTGACTTTCAGAAGCATTATAATTTCCATCAGGCAGCATACTTCACCCAGGGTAAAAAAAAAAAACCAAAATACAAACTATACATATATATTTACCTAAATATTACTTGAAACAGTGGCATGGGCTTATGAACACAGTGATGAATAAATAATCTGAAACTCAGTGACTGTGTTCCACTGTGACTTGGGTATATAATTCATTTTTTAGGCAAGGGGCTGTCAATAGGCAGCTTCAAAACATAATGAATGTTTGTAGCAACAATTTCATGGGTTGACTGAAACTTAATAGCTTTTATTTCCAATTTAGGCTTGTGATATGTTTCAGCAAAAATAGTCTCAAATGAAATATAGTAACAATACCATTTAACCCTCTCTTATTTTGTTAATCCTTTGTTGCTGTCTTATTTGACTTTGTGTTTATAGTTAAAGCAGATGTGTAAGCCACTTCACTTTTTACTCTGCTGCATCTGTCTCAGCCTCTCTCAGTCAACTTTCCATTCTCCAGGAGATGAATGTCCAATGACTGAGTCATGACAACCTTTGCTTCAGATTAGTTTATCTTCCTTACTGTCAGTAGATCAAATTGGGAACAAGGTTAAGACTCTCAGATTAATAAAGATTTTCAGAGTTCATAGCTATAGAAAAGTTTGATTGCTAGAGATACAGAATACAATGTGCTTGAGTTTGCACATGATGTGAGCAACCGTGATGAGGCACAGAGAACAATTTTAGCATTGTGAGGAAGGAAGGCATTTGCCAAAAAACAGAGTACCGTAGTATCAAAACCCCACAGTTCATGACATGTAGCAGAACAGTCTATAAAATAATGGTTCCTCTTCAGGGGTATAAATCAGGATGAGATGGGTTTTGCAAAATTACACAGAGCTGGTGTCTACCCTAGAACAAGTGAATTCAAAGCTTCAGAAGTGTCCTAGACAGTGTATTTTAAAAACAATCAATCAACCTTTCCAAGTGGGTCTGATGCATATTTCTGATCATTATAAACTATTGCTTGATTATTGCCCAGATAGTGTCAGAACCAATTAATTTAATGGGAAGAAGTGAATAAAAAGGCTTAAGATAGTAAAAGAACAAAAATTAATTGGCAGTGCTTTCATTTTGGCTCTTCTGTCATGGTGCTCATGGCAACAATGGCTACTAAGCTTTCATGATACTGATGCACAGAGAAGTGTCTAATAACACAGACTCATTGTGCAAAAGAATAGGTCAATAAATAAATATAGTAATCACTTTGAATTACCTTTTATTTAAGCTAGACTAAAAAAAAATCATATATTTAGACAAGTTTCACCACAGGCTTGTTTTTAAGCTAAATGAATAAACTACAGTGGATCATGAGAGTTCATTCAGTAATCCTTTTTCCTGCTCTAGAATGAAAGAGGTGCTTATGCAAGCCTAGTAATTAAATAATATATAAAAGGGAAACTACTATGGTACTAAACTGTATCATTTAAAAATGGTGTGCAATACTACTAGAAAAAAAAAAATGCAATGATCCAGGGTATACTTCTTTTCTTTCAGATACAACACTGAAGTCATTGAGAATAATGAGATGAGAGCAGAAATACTCACAAAAATAAAATTTCAACGGAAACACAGTATCTGGTGTGGGACCGATAAAAAAAATCATCCTTTGGTTCAAGTAAAAGGACTATTCTATGGAGGTAAAATATAAGGTACAAGAACACCAAAGAGTTGACCTCTTTACCAGAATAAATGATTCCCTGGAGAGGAATCAAGAATGTTTCTCTGTTCTCAACAGTACTCATCTAGCTGGCCTTCAGTCAATGCTAGTAATTATAACATGTCTGTCCCTACTGTGACCTCTCAGAGAACTTGTCTTCCAAGTCCTTTCTCCTGAGAAGAGCATCCCTTCCCTTCTGCTCCAGGGCCAGCCCCTTTCCTTAAGCAGGGATGGCCCTCATCCAGATCCGGGCCATTTCTGCTGGCAGCTTTTGTCTGGATCCAATTGGCCTCAGCTGGAGGTCCACATGGCTTCTTCCTCATTCCCCAGCAGGGTGTCAGCAGTATCCACCCCTTCCTGGTCTCTTTGCCATTGGTGCCATCAGGCCTGGGATGTTTTCCCTAAATCCTAACAGAGGCTTAGATAAACTGGTACATTTTGTTCCCATAGAATAGAGTCAGTATTAGAAGAAAGACAACTTCAGAAGGGTACAATATCTTTATATGATGTTAAGTGAGCAAGGTCCGACGTGAATTATTAGGAAAGTTGGTTTTTATTCATGGTATTTCCTGCATATATAAATGACCTTTACATCTCTTTATCTATTTCTATCAATATATATTGATCCATCTACCGGTATCAATTGACAGATATGTCAGAATGACAGATGGAAGGAATTGGTTTGAAAAATACCATACATACATATATAGAGACATAATAGATATAGAGATATAATGAATAG
>PVKE010044440.1:0-13013 GCA_004027555.1 Craseonycteris thonglongyai | reverse complement strand
GGTGCAGGGTCTGGAGAGAAGGTGCAGGGTCTGGAGAGGGTGCAGGGTCTGGAGAGAAGGTGCAGGGTCTGGAGAGGGTGCAGGGTCTGGAGAGAAGGTGCAGGGTCTGGAGAGAAGGTGCAGGGTCTGGAGAGAAGGTGCAGGGTCTGGAGAGGGCGCAGGGTCTGCAGCTGCTGTAGCCTAGAAATGCAAAGTGAAAAGCTGCTCTGCCGGCCTTGTTGATCCCCAGTTCACACTCCACCCTGGACTGTTTATTCACATGAGCCAAAAGGTTCTCTTTGCAGCAGAAGGGATTAACTGCAGGGATAGTTAGCTTACCTTTTAGGTGATCTGCTATGACTTTTGTTTCATGCAGGATTTCTGTGTACTGGTACATACTGCTTAAACTAAAGGGATCTTTTTGAACTTCTTCAATCAAGTTACACCCTGACCTCACAAGGATGAGTTCCATATTCAAGACCTACTAAGCTACTGAAGTACCTTGAACACATAGTATGTCTCTCCCCTTTGGCCTTTGAGCTTACAGCCCCTCTGCTTGGAAGGCCTTCTCTTCTCTCTTTTCCCAGCTCTTATGTGTACCTTAAAACCCAGCTCAGGTGCTGCACCATCAGGGAAGACTGCTTCTCTTACGAATTATCCTCATACCCTAAACATACACGAGCGGTATCGTAATCATCTAGTAGCTTGTCTTCTACTAGACTGCGACTCTAAGGGCAAAAATGTCTGGTTGGGTTTTTTTTGTTTTTGTTTTTTCAGCTTTATATCTCTAGAACATGTAGTGCCTGTCCCATAGTGACTTTAGTGAATGTTATTGAGTAAATGAATGACATCATCTAATCTAGTCCACTCATTCTATTGATGAGGAAACTTGCTCAGATAAGTCATAACTTACTTGTTCGTGTCACACAACTAAGTTGTTTTACCCACTAAGTTGATATGTGGAATGTTGAAAAGGGAAGAATATTTTGAGGGAAAAAAATGTAAATGCTTCAGCTCACTCAATACATTTTACTTGTAAAGTGTTCAAATCTTTTGCTCATGTTTAATCAGTATCTTTTTAAGTTGTAAAAATTCTAGATACGCTTAATGATTTGTAAACATTTTCTCATACCTATGGCTTGCCACTTAATTTTCTTAACTTTTTTTTTTTTAAATATTGTTTTATTGTTTTTGACAGACAGAGACAGATACAGAAACAGAGAGAAGGGGGAGGGCGCAGAACAGCCTCCATAGTTGCACATCATTGGTTTTTCCACATAGTTTCATTCCACAGGTGGGCTTAGGGCTGCACAGGGCAGGAGCTGGGCTGGGGTCTCACCCCAGTGAGCACTGAACTGGGGGCACTCCCCAGTTCAGCATATGGGTTCACACGGGCCGGGGCCAGGATTCGATCCTCGGTCCCTGGGACTGCAAAGCAAGTGCTTAACCCACTGAGCCATCCCGGATTCCCCCTTAACTATTTTTTAAAGAGCAAAAGTTTTACTTCTGCTGAGTTCAGTGTTTCCATTTTTTCTTTTATGGTTCATAGTTTTTTTTGTGTCTTTTCTAAGAAATCTTTATATAACTCAAAGCTATAAGACTTTTTTTCATGTTTTCTTGTAGAAAACTTATAGTTTTAGGTCTTACTTTATGGTCCATGAATATTTTTCTTTTTTAGTTAATTTTTGTGTAAGATACAAATTGTGAGTTGAGGATCATATTTTTACATAGAGATATACAATTGTTCCAATGCCATTTGCTGAAAAAAAACCCTGTCCTATCCCTTTTACTCCAGCACCTCTGTATAAAATCAATTGATCATATATATGTGGACTTATTTCTGAACTCGGTTTTTATTTCATGGATTTATGTCTATCCTTATCCCAGTACCATACTGACTGGATTTTTATAGCTTTAGAGTCAATCTTGAAGGCAAATAGTATAGCTCCTCTAATTTTCTTAGTCTAAGTCAGAATATTTTGGCTATTTGAAGTTCTTTGCATTTCTAAATAACTTTTAGAATCAGATTTTTCATTTGTACTTTAAAAAAAGCTGCTGAGATTTGTATTGCGGATGCATTGAATCTAAAAGTCAGTTTTGGGGACAATTGCTATTATTAACAATATTGAATCTTTCAGTCCATGAATATGGTATCTCTCTCCATTTATTTAAATTGTTTTAATTGCAGCAATATTTTGTGGCTCCCTATATACAGGTCTTGAACATATTTTGTTAAAATTATGCATAATAATTTCACATTTTTATGTTATTTTAAATGGTATTTTTTATTTCAATTTTAATGGTTTGTTGTTATATAGAAATGCAATTAATTTTTTATATTGATCTTTTATCCCAAGACATTGCTAAACTTGCTAGTTCTAGTATCCTTTTTTTGTAGCTTCCCTAGGATTTTCTACAAATACAATATGTCATCTATAAATAAAGACAATTATAATTCTTTTTTTTTCAAATCTTGGTGCCTTTTTTTCTCTCTATTTACTGACTAGAACCTGTAATGAAATATACATAAGTGTTACAGCTCACCTAATTTTAAATTAAATGCACTTTTTTCTTTAGTAAGTATAACAAATACTTAAAATATATACCAATGTAGTGGTTTGGCCAAATTAAGGATTAACTTGGGAGAAAAGGAAACAAACAGATGCAGAGTGAAGTGGGAAGAGATATTGAAGCCCAGTGAGGATAAATTTGGTAATGATTTTGCTGCTGATTATCCAAATGGCCTTCTTATTTATTTATTTATTTACTTATTTTTATTGTTAAATGTATTGGGGCGACATTGGTTGGCAACAATTAGTTTCCAGATGTGCAAATCTACATCACATCACCCATGTATTGCATTATGTGCTCACCACCCAGAATCAGCTCTCCTTCCATCATCATGTATCCGGTGCCCACTCTCAACTCCCCTTCCTCCTCCCTCCCCCATCCTCCCTTTCCCTCAGGTAACACCAAACTATTGAGTGTGTCCATAAGTTTTTGTTTCTTTGTTACTTTTAGTTTTATAATCCATGTATAAGTGAGGTCATATGTTTCCTGATTCTTTCAGTCTGACTTATTTTGCTTAATAAGATGGTCTCAGGGTCCATCCATGTTGTCACAAATGACTGTATTTCAACTTTTCTTATAGCTGAGTAGTATTTCATTGTGTAAATGTACCACATCTTCTTTATCCAGTCGTCTATCGAAGGGCATTTTGGTTGTTTCCGTGTTCTGGCCACTGTGAACAGTGCTGCAATGAACATGCGGGTATAGACATCTTTGCAGATTAAGGTTTTCAGGTTTTTGGGGTAAATGCCCAGGAGAGGGATGGCTGGGTCATATGGCAATTCCATTCCTATTTTTTTTGAAGACTCTCTATACAGCCTTCCATTGTGGTTGTACCAGTTTACATTCCCACCAGCAGTGTATGAGGGTTCCTTTTTGTCCACAGCCTCTCCAGCACTTGTTATTCCTTGTCTTGCTGATTATAGCCAACATAGCATTCTTCAAATTGTTCTTTTAACTTAAGCAGTTGATTTCAGGTATTATCAATACCTTTTGCCATGTTAATTATGTAATTGTTTTTGTTCTTTGTATTCTATTCTTTGTGCTTAAAGAAAAATTTTTTGTAGCTATGTGATGTGTATATATTTACTCAATAACCATCAAATGCTAACTCTGAGCAAGGTACTGTGCTGGGAATTCACTGTTTGTATATATTTGTATGTTTGCTTTTTTAGTAACAAATGTAATAAGAGACAATATTTTTTATGGAAATAGAATACCAACACCTCTTTTTTGAAGTAATGATACTATCTGTCCTATGGGAAGAACAATAATGGTTCATGTCCCAATTCCTGAATCCTATGAATATGTGACCCTACATGGCAAAGGGCCCTTTATTATAATTCACCCCCTGTTAGATAAATTCGGTTTACCATATTAGTTGTAATTAACATATGACAGTACGTTTGCATTGCTTCAACTCTTTTACCTATAAAATAGGTGATTCTACCTGTTCAGTTTCTCTCCTGTGGTCTTTATAATGATCGATAAGATAAAATATGTAAAAGTATTTCAAAGACTACCTTCTACTGCTCTGGTGCTGATAAGGGAAAGACTCCAGAAAGTTGGAATTTTATAAGGCAAGTGTAATGGAGGAAGAGAGGTATTGAGGGAAATGTATCACTGCATCTTAATGTTCTTTCCCTGTAGAGGGAGTTCGCAGGTGTAGGCTCCTCTAATGGGGGTCAGGTTGGGATCAGTGAGTGGGCTTATAAAGCCAACCTCTTTCTCTCAACTTTCTCCTGGGATCCAGTAGTCCATAGTGGGTGTATGTTCACTGAGTTTTAGAAAGTCTGGAGCCCGTGGTATGGGAAGTGATGGGGTGACAGGAGGTGGCTGCAGTTGTATGGTGCATCGCTGAGTACGTAAGTCTGAGACTTGGTTTTAAAAAGTCCATCCTTGCTGCAAAACTGAGTCACATTCCCTGGGATTAACTTCATCAGTAAGAAGGATGACATCATCTGCTTTTATATGCCTGAGTTTTCATTTTCTCTCAAGAACTCAGAACTCAGGTGGGAAGAAGTATGCTATTTAGTGGACCTCTAACCTCATTCAACAGGGCAAGAATGCTAAGGGTTGCAAGGAAGGAACTATTATGAAGAATCATAGATTATAAGATAGAAAAGAAGAGAAATCAAAGGTAATGAGAGGTTGGTGGTGGATGAGGGATGGAGAGACTGAAGGTCATAACAAAAAAGCGAAAGTACTGAAGGAAGGATACTTCTGCAAGTGACTTGGAAGGATATTTGCAGTCAGAATGAGATATTTGCATTTAAAATTTTGGTGCCATTTTTGTTAATGCCAATATCTAATGCAAGTTGAGTTAAAGTAGAATAAAAATCATTGCAAATATGAGAAAGTCAACAAACTGAGAGTCCACAGTGTTGGATGGATCATCAGCATACATGTTATAGTCACCAAGAAGAATGACCGGGGCAGGGAAGAAGAAGAAAGCTAAGTTGCTTATAAAAGTTAGTTTTACGAAGAATGAGGAGGAAAGACCCAGGAGCTACTAGTAGGAAAAAGAGTGATGGAACCAATGAGGTGAGCCTCAAAGGAGCAGAAGCGGTTTGCAAGAAGGAAAGGGAAATAACACTCTAAAATTGGCATTGAAGAATAAGGCTGGTGCTGACACACTTTAGGTACAAGAGAAAAGAAACCATACTTTTGAGAGCTGCAGAGAAACTGTCCCCAGGATATACCCTGCTTTTAGTGAAGTGAGGTGAATAGAACCTTCAGAGAAGAGGTTGAAAAATACAGGTGTTTATTGACCTCACATTGGGAATTGGAGATTCTAAGGAGTAGACAGGAATGGGGGAGGGGGAGGGGCCATGAGAGGGTAGAGATTAGATCAGATTAAGGGGAGAAAGCTTAAGTGATTGATGGCTGGGGAGTGTGGAATTCTGATTAAGAGAAAGATATGCAAGGGTGTGTGGATGGGCTGATCCTCTCAGAGGTGAACGAGTGATCAGCTGTACTGCTATGGTCCAGACCATTTCTCTCTAGTGGGGCAGCTGCTCCCTCAGGCAACAAGAGGTTGGCATCAGCTAATTATAGGTCAGCTGCTTCTTCAGACAATAGGAATGTGGTTTTCTCTGCTCTAGCCCTACATGTTTGGTGACTTAGCTTTTTATTTTTATTTATTTATTTATTTTTGCATCCAGTGAATTTGGTTCTCCTCTCTCTCTCTTTTGCTCCTGTCTATTCATTGTTTCAGTGTACTCATGGCTAAGGAAAGAGTTTTTTAAATTATTCAGACAAATGGATCTCTCCTTTATACATGAAATCACTGCAAAGTTTTCATGAAATAGAAAATAAAAAATTATTTCCATTATAGAAATTATGTCTAGTATACAATTTTATTTGCACCCATAGCATGCACAGTGATGGACTGACCCATGGATGAGGCAGTGGGTGGAAGAATATGAATGAGAGGATTAGAATGTGAGTGGTCCTTTTTAATAGCAGGGATCCCCAACCCTCATGCCATGGACATCACTGGGTGGCACATCAGGAGTTGAGCAGTGAGCAAGAGAGCGAAGTTTCATCTGTATTTACAGCTACTCCCCCACCACTCCTGTTATCACCTGTGCTCTGCCTCCTGTCAGATCAGCAGTGGCATTTGATTCTCGTAGGAGCATGAACCCTATTGTGAACTGCACATTCAAGGGATCTATCTAGGTTGTGTGCTTCTTATGAGACTCTAATGCCTGATGACCTAAGGTGGAGCTGAGGCGGTGATGCTAGCGCTGGGAAGCAGCTGCAAATACAGATGAACATTAGCAGAGTGGTTGGACAAAGACAATAATAAATCAATTGCTTACAGACTCATATCAAAACCCAAACTCAGGGCTCCCACTTATTCTGCATTATAGTGAGTTGTATAATTATTTCATTATGTATTACAATGTAATAATAATAGAAATAAAATGCACAATAAGTGTAATGTGCTTGAATCATCCTGAAACCATCCTCTTCCCTCCTATCTGTGGAAAAACTGTCTTCCATGAAACCAGTCCCTAGTGCCAAAAAGGTTGGAGACTGATACTCTATAGAATAAATAGGTTTTTCTCTTCCACTCTGTTATCTTTCATAGGACTGTGTCTGCCTCACCCTCAAAGAAAGGCGTACTATTTTTGGTTTTGATGGGTTCTTCCCCTCATGTAGGAGAAAAGTGGCTGAATGATTAAGTATTTCATGGGTGAGAACCTAAAGAAAATGCAAAGATCTGAATACATGTATGGAAAGAAAGATTTAGGTCTGTGATCAGCCTGATAGGATTCCACCCTAAGGCCCCCAACTCTGTCAGACTCGGTATTGTCAGACTGGTGGCTAAGAACAGAAATGTTGTAAGGGGCCACCATCAGAAGGACAAAAATGCCCCTAGACAGAAGGCCAAAGCAGAATTCTGCCCTGCTACAAGGTCAGTGACATAATCCATAGGGTAGAAACAATACCCTTTCTGACCTTCCAGACTTTTCTTACCAATATAAATGGTCAGCCACTGTGTGAGGACACCTCTCACCATTATGCTCAGGACTCTACCCCTTAGGACTCCTCCACCTAACACCTATTTTATGTGAGATGATAGGAAGGGAGAGGAAGAATTCCTATACCTGTCCTTTGCAGATAACTATGCATATTAGTAACTCCTGTGTTGGAAAGAGAGGAAATTGTCACTACTGCTAAAACCCATTCTAATATGAAGACATAATTAGGTTAAAACTAAAAGCTTGAAAAAAAGATATAATATGCTAACATTAATCAAAAGTGAGCTGGAATGGCTATAGTAATATCAGGCAAATTATATTTCAAAGCAAAAAAACATTACCATGATGATAAAAGGTGAATTCAGCAAGAAGATGTAACAGTTCTAAATGTTTATACACATAACAATTTCTAAATATAAGAAGCAAAACTGATAGAACTGCAAGGAAAAATTGAAAAATCTAAAATTACAGTTTCAACACCACTCTACTAATTATTTATAGAAAAATGAGGCAGAAAAATCAGTAAGGATATAAAAGTACAACATAACCCAACTTTATCTAATTACATTTATAGAGCACTCCATCCAACAACAGCAAAATCCATGTTCATTTTAAGTGCATACAAAACTTTTATGAATATAGAACACATTTTGTTCAATTTAACAAATGTCAATGAATTTAAAAAGATTCAAGTCATATAAAGTATGTTCTCTGATTACAGTGGAATTGCATTAGAAATCAATAACAGATATCTGGAAAAATATTGAAGTATTTGGAAACTAACAGATTGCTAAATAACTCATGGATCAGAGAATAAATTAAAAGGGAAATTAGAAAGTATTTGACCTGAATGTAAACATAACATGTTGGAATTTTTGGAATGCAGATATAGCAGTATTTAGTGGGAAATTTATACTATAAATGTTTGTATTAGAAAAGGAGAAATGAGAAATAGAGATATGCCATATACCAGGTGGCACGTTTGCCATTTTAGCTTCTTGCTTATACTATTGCAGTAAGTGGTGAAAGGCTTAACTGTTAGTTTTGTGTTGGCTTGTTAACCTTGCTCAGCTACCCTACACCTGGAAGCTCTCAGTGCTCTCTCAGCTCACTCAGCTCAGCCTTTGACACATCTGAATTACAAAATCAGTTTGTCTGGTTCTACAAGAAAAACTTAAGAGATTTTGGTTGAGATTCATTGAATCACAGATCAATTTGGGCAGAATTAACATCTCAACAATATTGGATCTTCCAATCCATGAACGTGGTATAGGTATGTCTCAATTTACTTAGGCCCTTTAAAACTTTACTCAGCTATGTTGTCCGGTCTAGCTCTGCATTTATTGTTAGTGAACAGGCCTTGTGCAAACTTTGTCAGAGTTTTCTTCTTATTTTTGATGTTATTGTGAACATTATTTTTTAATTTCAATTACTGATTATTGCAAGTATATAGAAATACAATTGATTTTTGTGTGTTGACCTTATATACTGAAACTTTCTAAACTCACTTATTATTCTAGTAGCTTTTTGTAGATTCCCTATGATTTTCCATGTAAATAATAATGTCTGTTAATAAAGACAGTTTTATTGTTTTCTTTCCAATAAGAATGGCTGTCATTTCTTTTTCTGGCTTTTTTGCATTACTTAAAACTTCCAATAAAATGTTATATAGAAGTTGTAAGAGTTGACACCTCCTACCCACCTTGTCCCTAATCTCAGGAAGAATGCATTCACTATTTCTACATTAAGTATGGAGTTACAGGTTAAGGAATTTATCTTTTATTCCAAATTTGATGATAATTTTTACAAGGAATTAATGTTGTATTTTATGAAATGCCTTTTGTGCATCTATTGAGGTAATTATATGGTTTTACTCATTTAGTGTGTTAATACGGTGAATTGCATTTGCATCACTGTTTATAATATATATACAAAAGCCAGGATAATGCTTGATTTTTTACCTTTATCAACTACCAAAGCAGTAGATTGTTTCCTTATTATTCTTCAAAAAGTAATCAGTTGTTTTTTTAAATATCATTATGGACTTCATGGGTTTAAATTTGGTATTTTATGTGTTTCAATTCATTGCAATTTATCCTTATTGAAGCCGAAGTTGCTCATCTTTGGTCAGTGACAGCCTCTCCAAGGAGGCTGCTAAGTCCTCGTGACATGACGCTAGCCATTACTGGACATTTGCTTGCTATCTGGTATGACAGGATGTTCCAGGTTCATCTTGTATACTTCCTATACTAAATTCAAAATCAGCCAGTTCTCCAGGAAGTCCTTGTATCTTTTAGTGGAAAACAATATTTCAAAGCCACTGTCTAAAAGCCACTGGCTATTAGAGCTATTCATTGCCACTAGGTTAGTCATTGTTATTAGGTCCTTAAGTGTTCAGAGGTAATCTCCAATTCAAATACAGATGATGGTATTAATATTTTTACTTTAGCTCTTCTATATTTATCTATATATCCTTTCCTCCACACTGATCATTATGGTTCTCTAGGACAGAAGAGATGATGGAATAAAATATCAAAAATCACTTATTTACTTCACCCAACATTTCATATACTCTAGTCTCAAAACTATCACCCCAACACAGAACATACTAACCTTCTTTCATTTAACATTTATTTAGTCTTAGTTCTGCAAGCATCTATATGGAATACTCACCATCAGTACATATGTTAATATCTTGCTAATTGTTTTGCTTGTCTGATACTTGTTTTCTAGTAGATTCATTAAGAGGGCTCATGGAAGAAACATTAATTCCAAGTCTTGCATGTTGCTAACAGCTTCTATGCTTCTTTCTTACTGGAGAGTAAGTTTGGCTGGATATAAAATTCTTGGCTCACATTTTCTTTCTTTGATATCTTAAACATGTTACTCCATTTTCTTCTGCCTGAAAATAAAATAATAATCTAATTTTCTTTCCCTTTTAATTGTTTTGCCTATATTCCCTAAGATTTTTTATTTTTCTTTAAAGTCAAGTAATGAACTAAAATAGATCTTGGTGTTTCTTGTTTTGTGTTGATCTGAGCTTTGTAGTGTGCTCTTTCAACATGTAATTAAATTTTTTTTAATTTTAATAAAATTTTCTTGTAATACAGTTTTTAGAGTTTGTTTTTTCATTTTTATTTTCTTTTTTTTTTTCTACAGGAAACCCTGGAATTGTAGATCACCTAATATTTTTACATAACTACTAGATGGCCTTCTTATTTTTATTTTTCAGTTAAGAAAACTAATGATCAGAAAGAATATGTAATTTACTCAAGCTTTCACAACTGGTAGGGAGAGACCTAGAACTCTGGTCTTCTTTACTCTGAATCTGAGGTCTTTCTCCCACACTATGCTGCTGCCCAGGTCAGGTATCTCACAATTGGATTTTTTCTGTTTAATTTCACCATCTTTCTTTCCAGTGGTCACTCTAATAGGTCTTAAAACCTTGTTTCTCAAAGTAAGGTTCTTGTACCAGCAGCATTGGCATCCTCTGGGGGTTCATTAGCACTGCAGAATCTCTGTTTCTTAGGACTACTGAATGGGAATCTGAAGTTTTACAAGATCCCCTGATGATTCCTGTGCCCATTAAAATTTGAGAAGCATTGGCCTCACAGAAAACTATGAAGGTACATTAGGCAGTGGACCTCAAACTTCACTGCATGTTAGAATCACCTGGGAATCATTTGGAAATCCTGGTATATAAGACATAACCCCTACCAATGAAGTCAGACTCTGTGGAGATGGAGCCCAGGCATCAGTACATTTTAGAACTCTCCAAAAGTATAGCCAAGTTAGGAACCAATGATTAAGCCACTGGCTCAGTGCTTAATAGTCCTAGGAGTCACCCAGGAGCATGTTAAATTACCAATGTTGATTCAGTGGACCCAGGGTGGGGGCTGAGGTTCTGCAATTCTGCCAAACCCCCAGGTGACAGATGCTGCTGGTCCCAGTTGTATCTGAAGTAAAATGAAACTACCTGGGGTTTCCTTCAACAATATCAATAAGTACTATTAGAAGAAAATCAAGACGAGCTTCCCTAAGGCACAGACCTGTCCTGCTTATCTCACTAGGAGTGAGATAAAATAAGGAACTCTGAGGGAAGCAAGGGGCTGCTGCAGGCTTCTCCCAGGCTGGCCTTCTAGGTTACTTCACACCTGGTGCTGGGCTTGGCAGCTGCACCTAGCTGAGTGGGCCTTTGCCTCCCCCGGCTGAGGGGCCCCAGCCAGCATCAATTGTAGCCCCAGGGCAAGAGCTTTTGTAAGCACACACTTCTCTCTGGCTGCCTGTGCCTTCTCAAGCTGTCTCTTTTCTTTCCCTGATCTATCCTCTCACTATTCTTTGGGGTTCTGTGTCTAGGCATCCCACGGGTCCCTGGATCACTTGCTTGGTCCCATGTGGTCTTTGGACTCAGTCAAAACTGCAAAAGCTCAGGCCATAACACCCAGGAACTTAAGCCAAGAGAATGAGGGCCCCAGGGTTGAGTGCCTAAGACACATGGCATGACAGAACTTGATTTGTTTTTCATCCTGGCTCCATTCGTGACTTGCAGGATTTGGTCTGACAACTGTAGCTTGACAGGACTTAACACGCACTGTTCTCACTCTAGCTTGTAATTTTCATATTTCTCTCCCTTGGCAAGACCCAAGCAACTGTCATCAGCAGGTTGTGTGGGCCTTGCCGAATGTGAAGCAGGCTTGTATTGGGTTCAGCTGACGCCCAGAGTTTTGATTCAAATCCCTTGGCCTGTGGCAGAGTGAGGATGGTTGTTTGTCAAGCAAAGGCTGAGTAAGGGCTTTCCTCTGGAGGCATGGAGGCGGGAGGAATCCCCCCCTGACAGCCTTTACTGGTCCTGTTTCTGAGATAGAACACTTACCCAGAATTCCAGTGGGCCAAAAGTTAACCTCTACAGAAGAACAAACTGACTTTTCTCTAGTTCTGACAGAAAGAAAAGTACCATGGGAAGGGAAGGGGAAAACTGAAATCTTAGGACAGCTCATGCAAAGGCAGCCAAAAAGGGGATTCTTTAAATCTCAGTTCTACATTGGGATCATCTCTGTTTTTTTATGTGGGCCTTGTGACATTTTCCTAAGCACCGCTTCCACCTGCCAAATGAAACGGTCTTCTGAACACAACCTGTTTACCCCATGGAATAGCACCTCTTCTTTTGTTTTCTCAGGTTCATGAGACTCTCTTTAATTTCCTGCCAGTTTTTAAGGATTCAGAGAAAGCCACTTTGAGACCTCAAAGAGTTAACAGCTAAAAGGCTGAGCAGGTTTTTCCTCTTTACTGGTAGCATAATTAATCCTCATTGTTCCCCAAAGGAAAGCCAAGGGAACTCTCCATTCCCCAGGTGAGGTAGTTCAACAACCTACTGAAGACTCTTGTCTCACCTAGTAAGTGGCCAAGTACCCACAGTGCTTGTGGGTTGGACCTAGTCTCTCAGGATTGGCCTCCGGTCTCCCAAGACTAGCCTAAGTAGACTTAAGTTCCTCTCTTTATTTCCCCAAGCCTAATAACACCCCCTTGAGGGTGCTATTTAATCTAGGTATTTGAGGACTAAAACAACACAAGAAGTAATTGGCCTCCGGAAACCTCACCTAGGAGAGTAGCTATGTCACCAATAGAGAGCAGAAGAGGAATCATCACTAGAGGGGAGTCCCTGACTAGTGGAGACAGCCCAATGTGTGGAGACTGACCGACCACCTACAGGACTGGAAAAGTCAGCACGGGCCCTCAGGCCCTCCGGAAGCCCCAAGCTTCCCCTAAATCAGAGGAACTTTTTTTTTTATTGTTAGATATATTGGGGTGACATTGATTGGTAACAATTAGGTAGTTTCTGGATGTACAAGTCCACATCACATCACCCATGCATCACATTATGTGCCCACCACCCGGAATCAGCTCTCCTTCCATCACCATATATCCGGTGCCCACTCCCACCTCCCCCCACAACTCTCCCTCCCCACTCCTCCCCCC
>PVKE010044439.1:0-13013 GCA_004027555.1 Craseonycteris thonglongyai | reverse complement strand
CATTTGTGTAGAATACTTGTATGTGTTACATGGGCAAACATTGACCAGATTTTTCGTTAACATTAATTATAGTTAATTCAGGAGACACATGTTCAATAATTAAGATCTTTAAATATATTATTTATTTATTTATTTTTGACAGAGAGAGAGATAGAGAGATACAGAGACAGAGAGAGAACTGAACTGGGGGAGCTCCCAGCTCAGCATATGGTTCCACACGGGCCGGGGCCGGGACTCGATCCCTGGTCCCCGGCGCTGCAAAGTGAGTGCCTAACCCACTGAGCCATCCCGGCTTCCCCAGGATCTTTAAATAGTTTTATAAAAATGCCTCTAGAAAGATAAATGCAGAGAATGACCATTATGAGGCAGACTTTTTTTGCTTTATACTTTTTGAGGAAAGGAATTCACTCTATCCGTTATAAATATAGAGACAAAATTAGAGCTTAGTTTTAATTTGTGATTTTAAGTATTGTTTGTGTTGGGAGTATCAACAGTAAAGTGAGGGAATGAAAGTTATCAAGTTATGAGTCCCCTTATTTTGGGGAGAGTCACTTCAATTAGAGTAAAATTTTTGAAAACAGGGAGAGTGTTTTGAAAACAACTGTGTATTTGTGTGTGTGTGTTTTGTTTGTTTTTTTGTAAGGGTGCAGATAGTAGGCCTTGACTGTTTTTTTTTCCAAGATATTGTAATTTGTCAGACTGTCAATTTATCCAGTTATTTTATATTTCCCAGAAAAAAAGATAAGTTTTGCTTACACTCTAGAAATGTAGGCATCATAAAAAGAAAGAATGTTTATGAAAGGCACTTTAGACATTTAAATCTTTTGTGACAGCAAAGAGGAAAAAGCAGCCACTAAAACAAATAACTTTGCCCTGCTGAAAAAGCACACCATGACTAACAAGTATGGCTTCCTTCTGTGCTTTTCCTGTGTGTCCTCTTGATAAATCGCAAGCCTTTTGGATGGAAACATAACCTCACTGATTCTGTTAAAAATAAATTAATGATGAAATTCTTAAAATTCAGAGGTAACACGAGTTAATTTCACAGAATTTGACCATCTTTTGTGTCTTTACTCTTAACAAAAGTTTTCTGCTATAATTTTTCCTCAAGTTTGAGTTTGAGGTGTGCTGACACCTGAGGACTACTGTCCCATCAGCATTAATCAGATATAACTCCTGTGGTTCTGTCTTGGCACCTTGGAGTTTCTCTGACACTTCAGGTCTTTGATGTACTTGTTTTCTTTTTGATTCTCTGTGCGAAGTGGAGTGGAACCTGTCAGAGACCTGGCTGAGCTCCTTGGGTGCTGTCACATTTCCTGGCCACCCTGTCCAGGGAGGCAGATTCAGAAGAAAGTGAACGAACAGGAACTTTTATTATGTGTTGTCAAGTTGGTTGATAAACATGAACCATCAAATAGGCTTCAAGAAGAGAGAAATTTTTTATTTAAGTAATAACTGAAAAGTCCAATGGTGGATGGGATGGCTGTAGGCAAAGTTCTTTTTTTTTTATTTTTTTATCTGAACTGAAGGCCTCACCACGTTTGGTAAGCACACCCCAGTTCAGCATATGGGTTCACACAGGCCGGGGCCGGGATTCGATCCTCAGTCCCCAGGGCTTCAAAGCGAGAGCTTAACCCGCTGAGCCATCCCGGCTTCCCCCGTAGGCAAAGTTCTTTAGGGCTCTTTCTGTGATTCTTTCCCATTCCTATGAAGAATAAATAAGACAATACATGAAAGCATTACACATACAGAGTATATAGTTAATAAATGGTAAAAATTCTATTATCAGTATTTTTATAGGTATACACATATTTAATCTAAAAATGTTAATATTCATGGCTATACAACTTTCCTGCCCCACTGCTCAATTAACATTTGTTAAACTATTGAAATTATGTGGCAGTATAAATATTTTGATATCATGGAATTTTATATTAAAAAGAAAGTAATACAACCCTTTATTGAGTCAACTTGTATTAATAGTATGCACATTAAAAAGGCATGCATATATTTATTGTATGAAGGATGGTTATATATATATATATTCTTAATAATGCTTTTAATAATAATTAGATATAAATTGTTAATGAGTCATCTATATAATTAAATAAATAAATATCCTGGTATTAAGATTGGAGGTAGAGTTTATAGGAATTTTAAAACATTTTTAAAATGATTTATGCCATAATAAAATAGACACCATACATTTTCTCCTCATATGTGGCAATACTTCTGCTGGAAGTATGCGTTCTTATATGTATGTGCTGATTCTTACTGGAATTTTGGAAAGTAAAGAATAATTCAGAGAGATCATAAGAGAGGGAAACTGGATTGTGAGATACTAACTTAGAAAGAAAATAAGGCATTTCACAATTTCACTTAAAGTCTAATCCAGTTACAAAATTTTTATTATCTTCAAGCTTAAAATAATTCAGAATCAAATACATGATTTACCACAGCTGTGGATTCCTGGACCAGTCATTTCCCCTACTCTATTCCCAGGTTATGGCCTGAATAACTCAGGTTGGCCTAGGCCTGAACAGTCTTTGAATCTGTGACCTGACATTTCCAGTATGCCATGACCTCTGTGATATTCCCAGGATGCTGTGCCAGTAGTATAGTCTCATAGAATTTCTTAAACTCTAGCTAAAGACATCTTTTTACCTTTTTCTCTATCTGTTCACTTTAAGCACTACCATCTTCAACAGGATTTCATCTTCCCTAGTTTCAATAGTAACTGATCTTGAATTTTGGCTCTACTTCTTCATTTGTCTATTTTACTTAGACCATCTAAATTTTGACTATGTGCCTAAAGCTGACTCTTGTAATTACTTCTTAGCTTGTGACTGTAGCCCTCAACTGGAGGTATTGGTTCTAGTATTGAGCTACTAGGTTGTTTAATATGGCATTCAGAATTCTGGATGAGAAGTTCTTAGAATTGCAGCATCATTAAGGCTTTGTGTGTTTATTTGATAGATAGTACTAATACTATTGTTGTAGTAGCAACGATACTTTTCCATTTCTAGACTACTGTATAATTTCAAAGCACTTCCATAAATTTTCTCCTAAGAACTCTGTGATTATGTGAAAAAAACAGATATTATTTTTTCTGTCTGACAGACCATAAAAAACAAAATTGAACAGGGAGGTGTTCTGCTCAAGATCACATAAGTCAATAAATGGCAAACTTAGAAATCCACCCTAGTTTTAAAGATAGATCATGTTTTTAATTTATAGCTCTATAGGTAGTTATGCATGTGTACAAAGTAGTAAGTAGTACTGTCTGATTATGCTACTTCTACCAAGATGTACTTGCTGTGTGTGTGTGCAAGTGTGTTCATACAGTATATGATGTGTTGAATTTAGAAAAGTACCAATGAAAAGCAATTAGGTTATATGTCGGAGTTAAGAGAGTTAATGGGTTTCATTGTATAGATTAAAAACCTGATATAAGTAATTTTATAGTCCAGGATATAAAACAAAACAAACCAAAGAGTAGACAGAGAACAATGCTTATTTGTAATTTATATTTAATATATTTTACTCTTAGAAATGAAGCACTCACAAGAGTGCCTTCAGGAGCAAAAAATGAGGTAAATTGACCCACCCACTCACCATTTATAATTAGTATCTAGTTGAAACACAAAGTCAAGGGAGGATGACAGGCAAGAGCTCCAGGTCTAGAGCAGGTACTACATTTTTCATTTGTATAGCTCCTTATAATTTGTGAAGACTTTTAAAATATTTAATTTTACATATTTCTATTACAAGATGTGTAGCAGAATTTTTAATTTTCATTTTATAGAAGTTGCAACTGAACATTGGATAAATTTAGTGATGTGACTAAGGTCACAGTTAATGGGAAAGACTGATGCAAAGGAAAAGCTCATATTATTCATGAAATCACATAAATCCTAAATCACATCCCCAACCCTTGACCTATGAGATTTTCCAAGTTGAGATGTACTCTGCTTTCTCCTGGAAATGAGGTTTAAGTGGCCATTCCATAAGTATGTGAAAAGATTTTACAATTGTATATATCCTGAAATTTTAGCTTAAAAATAATCAACTATCTGCTATATTTTTAAAAAACATATAACAAGAAGTTGTTATTTTAAAACTTTTCAGTTGTCCCCAGGAAAGCAAAATTAAGTTTATGGGAATTAAGGAACTAGAAATTGAGTGTATATAAGATAGATAATATAATTCTAACAATATTAGATTATTTTCCATGAACTTCCAGAAAACTTTAGTTTTCCTGATACGGCCATTATATTTTACTAGTCCAGACTCCCTCAGTTATCACAAGTTTTGAATTAGATATGAACTACAGTTTACCTTGTATCAGTCCTTTTTTTTTGGTCATATTTCACTTTTTCGGCTGTAAAAATCAATGCTTCTTTTATAAACATAAAATAAAGCACTCTGTTTTAATAGTACTTAAAATTGTTTTACGTCACCCAATGTCAGACATTTCCATGTAGGCCACCATCTCTTTGTGGGGATAAAGATTCAGAGACCTAATCCTACTGATTCTCTGGCTAAGTCTCCTGACACTTCACAGGAACGATTGCAAAGTTAATGGTAAAGAAGGAGGATGAGCATAATTAGGAAAATTTTTACAATATCGGAGAGATTGTTGTTATTTGCGAGGAAAATAAGGTGATCTTTTATCAACCTTGGAAAAATATATTCCTTTGAATGAGGATTGCAAAATTTGATTACCTGTTCCCATGATACCAGAATACCTCAAGGCCTCAGTTATATTTCCTGATAGTTTGTAAGGCAACAGGAGGGTCTTATTGATGTACAAAAATCATTTGTATCACAGGAGCCAGATGTTTGTGAAGTTAAGGAGAAGGGGTGTTTAAAAATAAGGAATTAAGACAAAGGTCCATTAATGGCTTATATTTCAGAAATGTTATAAGTCTATAGCGGTATATAAGGAAGGATGAGTGTGTGAGGAGGAAGCATGAAGCCATTATGAGATGAAGTTCAGGGCATCACAGAGATTAGTTTATGAAGTGAAGATCTGGAGCAGAGGGTCATGGATGGCCTCCCTTCAGCCTCAGGGCTCATGTCTCCTCCTGCATTGAATGAGGAATGGATGTCAGAATCAATCTTGGTTATGTACAGTATGCTGCCTCTTATCTCAGGCAAGAAAGCAGTACTGTATGCACTGGCCCAAGAAACTTATTTCTGGGCCTCCTGCTGGGACAATGAGTCTCCCCCTTCCTTACACAACAGCAGTACAGAAAGGTGCAGCTTCCTGCCATGTCCATGCATGTAGTTCATTTGACTCTGCCTATTAACCTCTCTCCCATGTTCAGAGCAATGATGCTGCATAAAACTAAGTTATTATGTAAAAGCAATATGCTGCTATGCTGGTAATTAGAAATGTCCAACTTTATGTAGCCCGTGGAACAAAGGAAGCTTGCTGGCATATTTACTTTAAATAAAAGGCACATTTAAGGTAAGTTTGGGGGCTTAGTTACAACTTTTGATTCATAATAGTCTTATGTGATGTGTAGTAACTAACTAACTGCAACTTGGCTAATTACAGGGACAATTGTAGGAACTAAATAGTGAAAAAAAGTGTAAGACCTGATTTAAAAAAATGTGCTATCTATATATTAAGCGTGATAATCAATCTATCACAGTTTTTAAAAAGTTCAAAACAGTTCTTGCTTTGAAGGGTTTATATTGATTATCTTATATTTTTAATGCAATCACAGACATGCAGATGCCTACATTACAAGGCAGACTATGGTAAGAATCAAAAAAGAGTGTAAGAAAATGTCATGGAAGTTCTTAGAAAAGCAATAAATCAGGAAAAGCTGCATGCAAGAAGTGTTATTTAGGATGGGCATTGAGAAGCAGTGATCTGAGAACTAACCATTCTAGGCTGGTAATTAAAGAACCTTGGTGTTGGAATTTGCAAAGTGGCCCTGGAGAATAGAAAATAGTTTTACTTGTTCTACAGATGAGAATATTAGCTTAGTGTGTGTGTACATATATGTGTGTATATACATGTACACATATGTACACACACATGTATACACATATCCACATGTATACACACACACTTCTGAACTCTACCTACAACTTACTAATGCAGAATGTCTGGATATGAAACAAAATAGTTTCTTTTTCTTGCTCCTGTAATTTCTTTTTGCAATCCACTTGAGTGTAAGTGATGTACGGGACAATATTGAGATAACATAGGAATTTAGGTAGGTGGGAGATATATTGTGGAGCTTTATTTTTTTTTCAATAAACTCTTATTAAGTAACCACTGACAGTTTCAGGTCTGGATTATAATAAACTTGCACATTGCAATGTACTTGTACTTTAGGGGATACAAAGATGACTAAGATAGACTTGCTGCTCTCTGATGTCTCATAATCTCATAAGGGAAATGGACACATAAATAATTATAATGAAAGATGGACTGTGATATGGGGTGTGTGAGAAAGAAATTCCTACTATATTTCAAGTATGAATCAAGCGTTGTCTTGATTTCACTTAGTTGAGCTGCTTAGCCACTTGGTAATTGAATGAAAATGTAATGTAACATAATGGAAATACTTTGAAAACTGATGATTACTATAAAAATTTGTCCAGAATCAATTTAAAATAAGAGAAATATAGAACTATGACCAATCAAGAGGATAGTTATTACACACATGTAGGTGAGATGCTTACATTTTGTTTTAAGCAGTATTTACCAATGAAAAATTCCAACAAAGAACCAAGAAAAGGTTATTTCTGCAATATAAATGGGTTGGTAATGAAGTGCTGTTATTTATGGGTTAATTGAATTTTTGATAAAGAGCTGAAGTACACAATCTAAGCTTCATAGATCTAAATACTCGCTGACCTTGCTTAGAAAAAGGAAAAAGAGCAACCTTTCAAGTGTGATGTCTGAGTATCTGAATTCTACACATTGATCACATAGTAGCAACCTAGAGAAATGACGTTTCAGTTTCAATCTCTGACATGTCTTTTATCTTTGATTGGTATCATGCTTAAGGGCTAGTTCCCAAGCATAGGCACCTGTCTTTAATGTGAGTTGCAATTGTAAGAAGAGAACCTGAACAGATCAACACATATCTATCTGCACTTTGAGAAAAGTAATTCCAAGTCCAGGAACCAGTTATGTTATATTAATTTCTAGAGGACAGCCAGATGACTGGCACTCTTAGTACAAAAGCTACATTTTCATTTCATATTGGAGCACAAGATACAGATTGTGGGTACACATTTCTATTGTGTTCGTCAATTTTGGAAATACTTCTCTATATGTTAACACTTTGTTACCATGGACTGAAGGCCTGTGTTGTCTCAAATGCATAAAGGTGATTAAATATTTGTTTCTATCTGAAGAATTTCTCTCTGATACTTTCATATAGCACACACTGTCTTTTATTATGATTATTTATGTGTTTATTTCTCTCAGCAGGCCCTATTTTCAAATTATAGAGATTATAACCTGTTTATATTTGTATCCCCCAAGATATCTGGCATAGTATTTCCCAGAGTGTTAATTTTTAATAAATGTGTTGATATAAACAAAATTAAATATAAAAATAATTTAGTCATTGATGAAGATTGGCAAAGATGCCCAGAGATCATTTTTTCACATAGAAATTAGTATGGCTTTTAATGTTGTATCATTCAATACTCATGGTGTTTCTATAAAGTAGGCATTATCATTATTTGCATTGTACCAATATTGAAACTGAGGTACAAAGTGATGAAACAGCTCACCTAAGGTTACATAGGTAGAAAATCACATAACTGAGACTTGCATTTAGTCTGATAACAGCGGCTGAGCTCTTTCTTACCACTTTGCTGTTCCTCGCGTTGATTTGGTTAGCATGACTTTTGTAATTGTAATAAGCCTGTGTATTTGTGAGGCGATTTCTACAACATGGAGGTTCTATATATTATCTAATTGCCGTCATATAACAACTGTGGAAGTTCAGCAGGGCAAGTATCATCTTCACAGTACAGGTGAAGAAACTGAAGCTTGGGGAGGCTGTGATTTCTCCCAGAACCACAGAGCTCATAACTGGAAGGACATGCGCTAGAATCATTCTCTTATGATTCTAATTCAACTTGGTTTCCTCGTTTGTATTCTGGGGATAATAATACCTATATTGCAGTTATGTGAGCAAACTAAAGTATCTTATAGCAAAATATGCATCCAAAAATATTATCTTTCCACCAATTATTATACCATACTACCTTTCCATTACCTAACCTGATGACTGATAGCATCTCTCAGAACAGAAGTGCATTTCTCTCTCAAGATTAGGTTTAGAATTCTGTAATACTTCCACCTGGGTAAAGCTTTATTTTTCTTGATCATGTCATCTATTTAGTATTTTCTCCCCTATGACCAAGCTTACCTATTAATGATTCTACTTGGTCATTGCTTATATTGGAAATGTAAATTATTAAAATTATACTTCTTATTCCTTAGTCATGTCTTGCTTCTATTATGTTCTGAAATCAACAATTATATTAATTGGTCTATCTATCATAATTTATTCTGTTGATGTAGTTCTCAGTTTCTTTCCTTCTATGTTTTTATACTCGGTCATCAAGTTACCAAATCACTGAAAACATTTAAACTTTGCTGTGGCTTTTTCATGTTTATCTATGGAATTTTAGCAAGCTCACCTAGGGTAAAACACTGATATCTCTGTCAAGCACTGATATCAAATTTCCCACATTTTGGTTGACTCAGTGAGTTTGCTGAATATTTTTGAGATTGTTGAACATGTTAAAAGCACCAGAAATCATTGTGAATTTTGTCTTAAAAGGGAGAATGTTATGAGCAGTATTGTATTCTCTAAATTATCTTCTATTGAATTTCTCTAAATTCTCAAATTTAGGACACTGAGGAAGAGATAGTGTCCTAATTGCTCAATTTTTCTTTGGATTCATCACTCTGAACCTATTAATACTGGTTTACTTGTAAAATGCAATTATATTCATTCATTTATTTCAATAGATATTTATAGAGTGCTCTCTACTTATCAGACATTAAGGCAGTCACTGGATAATAATAAAAACAGCAATAGCAATAACAATAACAATAATGACACACAGTTATTGATGCAATTATATGATATGGGACAGTATGTAGCATAGTTGTACCATAAGTGTTTAAGTTTCAAATTAGTTTATGAATATATTTTAATTATCTAAAAAAAAGGATTTGAGAACCATTTCAAATTTAAGTGAATTTTGTCTTAGGTTTCAATATTTTCAAATGTACATGGTAATTATACATACATATGTTTCTTGAAATATAATTTACCTGTAGGTTTTAATTGAGTGTGACAATTCAGTGCTGATTGTGTCTCTGAGACTTGCATCAAATGACCAACAGTAAATGACCATTTGCTGTGAAACATACATGCAAATCTCTCTGAAAGTTAATAAGAACCAAGCTTCTTAACAAATGTGAATTTCCTTTTTTTTAACTTTTTGTTCTAGAATCTTATATAGTTAAACTTCAATTATATAATTATTTTCTTGAGTACTCCTATAAACTTTGAGAATATATTTTTTTTATAGTTAACTTCTCAGTTTCATTATCATTTAGTTCAGCAGTGTCCAGCCTCGTGGCTTTCGTGGGCCACACTGGAAGAATTGTCTTTGACCACACATAGAATACATACACTAATACTAATGATAGCTGGTGAGTTTTAAAAAAATCACACACAAAAAATCTCATAATGTTTTAAGAAAGCTTATGATTTGTGTTGGGCCAAATTCAAAGCGATCCTGGAACACATCTGGCTCACAGGCTGCAGGTTGGACAAGCTTGATTTAGATAATTAATTTTTTAAAATTACTGAAATACTTTGCTCCTTTGAAGGTTAATAAATATTATGTGGGTTTTTTTTTTTGTTTGTTTGGTTTGGTTTTAATCTTTAGAATAAGTACTAAGGTCAGAAATTTAAAGTAAGTTTTGTGAGGGAATTTCATGCATAAAGCGTTAGACAAATGTTAAGCATTCAATATCATTTGTTAATGGTTGCTACTCTGTTATTAAGTGATTCACTGTGAAAGCATGCTTAATTTTTCTTGATTTATGTTGAAGCTTAAAATAAAATGCAAGATCAATGTGATATTTCATTATTGCAGTGGAATAATACTCAACTTTCAAAAAATAATGATTAAAACCTTGGTGTACTAATATGGAAATATGGGTCACTATGTGCTATTAACTGGAAAACATATATTTAACAATACTATACACAGCTTATTCCAATTTGTTTATAATTAGACATCAAAAATATATAGAACACACAAACATTTCTGTTTGTCTCTGAAGAAGAGAACTGAATCTGTGGCCCATGAAAGAGGCTTACTTTTGTGGTTTTAATTTTTTACCCTGTGCAGGTATTACTTTTCTAAAAATTAAAATAATCACATGATAGAGTCTTTAGAGTTTTCTATATAGAGGATCATGTCACCTGCTAGGAGAGACAGTTTGACTTCTCTCCAAATTCTAGTACCTTTTATTCCTTTCTCTTGCCTGATTGCTCCGGCTGGAACTTCCAGCACTATGCTGAAAAGCAGTGGTGACAAGGGACATTCCTATCTTATTCCTGATATTAAGAAAATAGGATTCAGCTTTTCCCCATTCAATATAATATTTGCTGAAGGTTTGTCATATATGGTCTTTATTATGTTGAGGTACTTATTACACACAACTGACAAATTCAGTAAAGTTGCAGGATACAAAATTAATGTGCAAAAATCAACTGCATTTTTATATGCCAACAATGAAAATTCAGAAAGAAAGATGAGAAGATCCATTCCCTTTGTCATTGTAAACAAAATAATAAAACTACCTAGGAATAAATCTAACAAAGAATGTGGAGGACTTATACTCTGAAAACTATAAGACATTGTTAAAAAAAAATTAAAAACACACAAAGAAATGGAAAGATATTCCATGTTCATGGATTGGAAGAATCAACATAGTTAAAACAGCCATATTACCCAAAACAATATACCAGATTCAATGTCATTCCTATCAAAATCCCACAGACATTCTTTCAAGAAATAGATTTAAAAAATCATCAAATTTGTACGGAACCACAAAAGACCCCAAATTGCAAAAGCTATCCTAAAAAAGAAAGGGTAAAGCTGAGGGCATCTCACTGCCTGACTTTAAACTGTACTATAAAACCTCTGTAATCAGAAAAACTTGGTATTGGCAGAAAAACAGACACATGGACTAATGGAACAGAATTAAAAACCCAGTAATAAACCCACAAATACATGGACAGATTATTTTTTGCCAAAGGAGCTAAAAATACACAGTGGGGAAAAGGAAGCCACTTCAGTAAATGGTGCTGGGAAAAGACTGAATGTGAACTATGATCTGTCATCATATACCAAAATTAACTCAAAATGGATTAAAGACCTCCAAATAAGACCTGATACAATAACTTGCATAGAAGAAAACAATTGGTCCTAAATTTATCGATCTGGGGTTCAGGGAGCACTTTATGAACCTGACCTCAATGACAAGGGAAGTAAAAGCAAAAATAAATGAACAGAACTTCATCAAACTAAAAAACTTCTGTACTGCAAAGGAAAGCATACATAAAGCAAAGACACAACCAACCAACTGGGAGAAAATATTTGCCAATAATGCCTCTGATAGGGGGGGTAATATAAAAAATATACAAAGAATTTGTAGAACTCAACAACAAAAAAACAAGCAATTCAATTAAAAAAATGGGCAGAAGACCTAAATAGACACTTCTCTCATGAAGACATACAAATGGCCAACAGATATATGAAAAAATGCTCAACATCACTAGTAATTAGGGAGATGCAAATAAAAATCACAGTAAGATACCATCTCACACCTGTTAGAATGGCTGTAATCAATAAGACAAGGAACAACAAATGCTGGAGAGGCTGTGGAGAAAAAGAAACCCTCATACACTGCTGGTGGGAATGTAAACTGGTACAAGCACTATATGAAAGGCAGTATGGAGATTCTTCAAAAATTAGGAATGGAATTACCATATGACCCAGCAATCCCTCTACTGGGCATCTAAAAACCTGAAAACTTTAATCTGCAAAGATATCTGTACCCGAATGTTCATCGCAGCACTGTTCACAGTGGCCAAGTCATGGAAACAATCAAAGTGTCCTTTGATAAATTACTGCAGGGATTCCTAACCCCATGCCCGCGGGCGCCATGGCACCCGGGGCCTGATTTGTGTGCACCTGCCATTATTTGACCACATCAGAAGTATTTCATAAACACTAAGTAAAACTGTAATTTATTTTTATACATTTGTTAGAATTTTAAAATATTGTTTGAGTATCTACACAGGTTTATTATATTCGTTGGTATGTTTGCGATATTGTATGTATAAGTTTTTCCCTAGCTTTCGCCTTTGTACATGTCGCGTCTTGTTTAGCCGCTGCGCTCTTTAAACTCTCCTCCACCCAACTGGGAGACGCCAAGTTGCCGTTTTGATTGCGGTTGCTGGACTGATCGGGTCGTGACGGTTAGCTAGGATCACAGTGTTTTGATATATTCGATTTTAAATGAACTAAAAGCGAAGTAGGTAATCTATTATGATGGTGGCAATTTGGTATGATATTGTAGTTCTATAACTATTTTTATTTTTATTTTTTTAGTCCTAAAATGAGTGGGCCAAATAAGAGAAAATGAACCTATAATTTTAACACAGACTGGGAGAAATCATATTGTTTCATTAATTTAAAAGGTAAATGCATTTGCCTGTTGTGTGGCAGTAGTATTGCAGTGCCGAAAAAACATAATGTTGAACATCACTTTCAGACAAGTCATACCACTTTTGATACGAATTACCCACTTAAATCTGAAGTAAGAAAGAACAAAATAAATCAACTAAAATGAAGTTTAACTACTCAACAGATTGTTTTCACTAGACATGTGAAAAAATCTAAAAAGGCAACCATTGCTTCTTTCAAAATTT
>PVKE010044438.1:0-13014 GCA_004027555.1 Craseonycteris thonglongyai | reverse complement strand
AAGAACAACTACATACAAGCCATTGTAAAGAGAGTTGATAGATGTTGCATGACTTTTGGTATAATGTATACCATTCAGATAAACAGTAATTTTTTTGCAAAACGATTGATTTTATTGTTTTTTACAGAGACAGAAAGAGACAGAGAGAAGGCAGAGGGCCCAAAGTAGTCTCCATAATTGTACGGCATCTGTTTTCAACATGGTTTTGTTCTACACAGGTGAGCGGGGCTGAGCAGGGCAGAAATTTGGTTGGGGGCCTCCTGCATGGGAGGCACGCCCCCTTGAGCCAGGGGCAAAATCAGGGGGCAAGAACTGAACTGGGGGCCTCACACATGGGAAGCACACCCCAGTTCAGCATATGGGTCCATACAGACTGGGGCCAGGATTTGATCCTCAGTCCCCAGGGCTACAAAGTGAGAACTTTACCTGCTTCCCCATAGACATTGTTTTCTTGACACCTTAAAATGATTTTGCCAATTCTCTGTGGTTGCATGCAACTCTGAACATACTGTACTCTTCAAATGGGTGAATTGTATGACATATGACTTGTATCTGAATAAAGTTGTTATAAAAAAAAAAGGGGGGGAAGCCGGGATGGTTCAGTGGGTTAAGCTCTCACTTTGCAGCCCCAGGGACCGGACGATCAAAACCCGGCCCCGGCCCGTGTGGACCCATATGCTGAACTGGGGAGTGCCCCCAGTTCGGTTTTCACCGGAGTGAGACCCCGGCCCAGTTCCTGTCCTGTGCAGCCCCGCCCACCTGTGGAATGAAACTATGTGGAAAAACGATGATGTGCAGCTATGGAGACTGTTCTGGGTCCTCCCCCTTCTCTCTGTCTCTGTATCTCTCTCTCTCTCTCTCTCTCTCTCTCTTTCTCTCTCTCTCTCTCTCTGTCAAAAACAATAAAAGTAAATCTTAAAAAAAAATAGAAGCAAAATATTATAAACCCCCTACTCCCAAAAAACAAACTTCTGATCCAGGATCATCCATCCAAATGACCGTATTTATAAAGGTTTTTGGAGCTGCATTGAAACATCTGTTTTAGTACATTGACTTCTGTTTTTGATTGAGCTCACAAGGTAGCTTGTTAAAAGAACTTTTAGAAAGCTCCATGTGTTATTAAAATATTTTTTTCTTTCATTTATAGAGTTGGGATATTTCTCCTTTTACCAGTTTTTTAGTATGGGCTCTTGGGATTGGTTCTGGCAAAAAATGCCCAGACTGAATTTTTTCAGAATTAATGTATATCTAGGGGCATTAAAAAAACCCATATACAATGTTTGTCATGGCTATGAAGCAATTTCTAAGTACGGTATAACTACAAGAAACCAACATGATTGCTTAGAGGTGTTTTTTACAGAAGATTACCACACTGATTATACAAAAGTTTCTTTAAAATATTTGTGAATACCATTTTTTTTAAATACTGAAAGAAAAAAGATTCTCCTGTGTCTTATAGCATTTAAGTTGTTCTTCATGGAGCTGATTAAAAAGATAAAACCTGAAAAAAAAGAATGTCCAAAAAGTTCTAAAATTTGGCAATAGAAATAAACCTGAAGATTTAAAGGTTAGCATAACCCAAATAGAACACCCTCAAAGAAACTCATTAGAATTAAACTTAAAGACAAAGGAAAAGATCTTGAAAGCATCCAGAGGTGAAAATATACCTTGCCTATTGAGGGAAAACAATTAGAACAACAGAAGACTTCTTATCAGAAACTATAGAAGCCAGAAATAAGTGGCACAATACTATTCAAAAGTTCAAAGAAAAGAACTGTCCTATATCCAGTGAAACTATACTTCAGGAATAGAGGGAGAATCATGACATTTCAAGTGAGGGAAAACTTTGATAATCCTTTGCCATGAGACTTATCCTAAAAGAAAGATGACAAAGTTCTCTAAACACAAAAGAAATGATAAAAGAAGGAAACAAAATGTTAGGAAGGAAGAAAGAATATAATAAGCAAAAATGGGGTAAATCTATAGACTTTCCTTCTCTTGAGTTTTCTATATTATGTTTATTGAAGCAAAATTATAACACTGTCTGATGTGGTTATAATTGTATGTAGAGAAAAGATTTAACAATTGTGTTATAAATAGGGGAGGGTAAAAGGAGAGGGGAAAATAAGGTTTTTATACCTCACTTGAATTGGTAAAATGATGACACCATTAGACAGCAATAAGTTATGTGTACTCATATACATAATTCAGTACTTAGATCAACCTCTAAAAAAGCTATGCAAAGAGATACATCAAAGCACTATAATTTCTGGACAAGATGGTAGAGTAGGTAATGCTGTGCTTATATCATCTCATGACCACATCAAAATGACCAATAAACTACAAAACAACCATCATTGAGAATTGTCTGAAGTCTAGCTGAGCAAAAGTCTTACAACTAAGAACATACGGGAAAAACCACCTTAAGACTGGTAGGAGAGGCAAAGGTCCCAACCCATGTGGCAGTTAAAAGCAAGGAGGGATATCTTCGCTGCAGAGGTCCTCCTGGAGGAGCGAGGGGTCATAGCCCCACACCAGGCTCCCCAGTCCAGGATCCCAGTACTGGGAAGAGAAGTCCACAACTTCTAGCTGTGAAAACCAATGGAGATTGTGGCTGAGTGAAAGCGAGAGCTGCTGGAGTCCCAAGTGCTCCTCTTAAAGGGCCTGAACACAGACTTACTCCCCAGTGGACTGACTCATTTGCTCTGAGCTCCAGTGCTGGGGCAGCAGCTCAAAAGGTGCCAGGAATATACAGGAGGAACTGAGTTATCTGGCTTCAGGTCGAGGGCTGGAGGAGCACATTTCTGACAGACAGAAATGCTGGTGAAATCTCTTGTTTATTTCTTGGGCTCTCCCTTTCCCTCCTCTCAGTGTGCAGACACAGGCAGCCTCCATATCTGAGTCTCCATCAACCTAGCTAACACCATTTGTCTACCTCTCCCCTACCCCCATGTTTTCCTGAGACCCCTTCCCACCCAACTTGCAGGCCCACCCAAGCTGCCTCCAGTGGCTTTCCCACATAAAATGACCTCTCTTAGCTCATTCTTTGAACTTTCCTAAACTCTCTCAAAGGTTCAGAAACCCCAAATAAGCAGTATCTGGCCTAGGCATGCCCCCTACATCTTGCTAAGCAGCACCAAGGCTGGCACTAGTGGAACCTAGCCTCAGTTCTTAGCTCAGTCTTTCCCAGGCACCTCCAGGCCCAGTGCAGGTGGAAAATATCTGCAGATTGCTTTGTGGCTCATGCCAGGTGGCCCCAGGTAGGACACAGTCAACGGGTAAACTTGGTCTGTAGCAGAGCCCCTCCCAGGAGACCTGGCTAGCACACCCAGTGGCTGACTTTGGACCTTGTTGGAGTGCCACCTGGCTGCCTCCACAGATGACACACCCAAAGAGCAGCTTGAGCATGCATGCACCACAGCTCTACTAAAGCAAATCTTTCTCTGTAGCGCCAGCCCCTGAACACTAGGCCCTCCACTCTAGTCACAGCCAGTCTTCACAACCAATCAGCATCAGGGTCAATCCCTCCCATTGATGTGCAAATAACAGCTGAGGCTCAACTACAACAGGAGGGCACATATGACCCACACAGGGGACACACTTGCAGCACCTGGCTCAGGTGACCAGGGAGACTATATCACTGGGTGCTAGGAACCAGCCTGGGTGAACAAAGTCTCTGAGTTTGAGCTGTGGGAATTAAAGACAGACAAAATTATCTGCTGACTGTCCTCAATAGGAGCAGCCCCGAGTAGCTTTGATTATCTTTTATAGTATATATGTGTGTCATCACAAGGAAATATCAGGCATTGTTTATCTCAGCTAAGCCTAGTCCAAGGACATCTTTATCTCAAGCACATAGCCATTTCTTTGTAAGTCTTTTTTTGTTTCTTGCTTCCTGGCTTTCTGGAACACTATGTTGCAAATTGTCAGCTCTCAAGCCTTCATGCGAAGCTGCACGTATACATCTAGTTTCTCTCCCTTCCCCGGAGGTTGCGGGGACTGTGGCCCTGCCATCAAAGCCCCAGGTCAGCCTTTCCTGGGAGGCTGGGGGGCCAAAGGCCTGCCATCAAGGCCCCCGGAGAGCCTTCCCTGTCAAGCACATGACCGGCTCCCAACATCTCCCCCTTCTTTATTTTTTAATTTGAGCAAGTGGAGTCTTGCTTGAACTTCTGCAAAGCTTCGCATTCCGGCTCGGACGCAGACTGAAAATAAACAAAGGAAAATCACTAGTAATATAGAAATTGTTATTCCAGAATATAAGAAAGTTCTTAATTTTTTTCCTGTGATTATAGAAGAAAATTTATCAAATAAATCTTTTGTCAATTTGGCAGGAGTAGTATCCAAGGAAGGCGCAGTTTCAATAGCATTAATATCAGCATGTAAGCGAGCAATATCTACAGAAAAATTTTGATTACTCCATATACCTAACAGATGATTTCTAACCTTTTCCCAAAACCATTCAGTCTGATTATACAGTTTTTAAGTAACACATATTCATTGAAATTGTATATGACATTGTAAAGAAAGGCGCACTTTTATACTTTGAATCTGATCACCAATAAATAATATGGCTTCCTCTAAAGTATTTAATTTTTCTTCTATTTTTTAATCTATTTTTTTCTTGGGAACCCAACGCATCAGATACATTTTTAGCAAGTCCATTTATATATTGTGCAGTATGAATTTATTGTGTCAAAGCTACCCCAGCTATGGCTGCGGCAGCGGTAATAGATAACAATGCTAAAATTCCAGTAATTAATATACTTATAAATCTCCTAGGTCTCTCAAGGAGTGCTTTTAATTATTTTAAAGTTTATATTCCCTCATTTTCATACCATTGTCCAGTGATTTTTACCAGAACCATAACAGTAGCAGGTTGATGTAAAACTATTAAATCGTTTCCCTTATTATTGTAAGAAACACAATTAGTTGTTACATATTTTACATTGAATAGTATAATGACCATCAGTTTTAGTTATATTGAGATTACCAATTAACAACACATAAGAAGCACCTACACAAGAATAGGCATGTTTATGCGAATTGACATTAGAATTTGGATGAGTTACATTGATAAAGTCCAAATTTGCTACAAGCTTCCATACAGCTCTTTGTAGTCTTCCTTGAGTTGTTTCAAGGATGGTTTCTACAAATCCTCCAGGGGTCTCTGCAAGCTGGTAATAGGAAATTCCGTGTGGGTTGGCTTGTGACCAATCATATAGAATTTTATCAGTTCCTTCTATTGGATGTTGTGCTGCCATACCATATCTGCATTATTTCCATCCCAAGTAATGGAGGTAAATTTGAGTTGAACTATTAATGGTTTAAGGTGAGGGGGACGTATTGTTTTATTGACCCTTTTTCTTTATATGGAAAACCTAACATATAAATGCTCCACTCTTTTTTTCTAAATGACTGATAAGTGTCCCCAGTGCTGCTCAATAGTCCATGAGTCATTTTATGATCTATGCCAATTTTCACACACCCAGTGATTTTTGTCAGTGAAAAACAGATAGGTGAACAGAGAGACTTTTCAGAATAGTCAAATTGGCCCACCCATTGAGGGGTTAAGGGCTCAGTGGACAGGAGCCCCCAAAATTTAGTATTAGAGACAAAGACCGGTACAGTGGTATCATTCCATTTCACTGCACTGAGTAGAGGGGGATCAGGAACATACGCCCAATAGGTCATATTAGCTTCAACCCCCCTACCTGGTTAGACATGAGAGCCAACATCATCAGAAATACCATAATGATGTCGGATCGGTAGATCTTTGCCATGAGGTGAGCTCAGCCTGAGCCTCCTGCGTCAGCCTTTTAATCTGATCCCAGGTCGGAAGAGATGCTTCTCTCATCCTTCTGGATTGTCTGGGTCTCGTGGAGGGTAGGGTTGTGGAGGATGAATACTCAGTCTCCTCATCCCGCTGTTGGGCTCCATGTCTTACAAGCCTCTCGGAATCCACCTGGGGTTTTGTTGATTCCTAGGGAAAACACAGACATAACCTCGGCCCCAAATTAGCACCGGATCAGGGCCTTGCCAATCACCTGTGAGTGGATCTTTCCAAGTTACTTCTGCAAACTTGCCTTTCAGAGATGTCCATTGTCTTTCTGCTGCTGAGTATCCTGCTTATCCGAATTTAGAAAATTTAAAGTAAATAAAGCAAGGTTAAGAATATTATTAGGAGTAACCGGCACGGGACAGCCCTCCCCCTTCTGTATTTTTACAATTTGAGCTTTGAGAGTGCGGTGTGCATGTTCAATAATTCTTTGACCTTGTGGATTATATGGGATGCCTGTAGAATGAGAAATCTGATATGTTACACAGAATTGCACAAAAGTTTTACTGGTATAGGTGGGACCATTGTCAGTTTTTAACATAGCAGGAATGCCAAGAATGGTGAAACAAGTCAGCATGTGACCGATGACTTGAGTGGCGTTTTCTCCTGTACATGCAGTAGCTACAAGGAAACCTGAATAAGTATCCACCATGACATGGACAAAGGATTGTCGCCCAAATTCTGAAATATGAGTCACATTCATTTGCCATAGCTTTCCAGCAAGCAGCCCCTGAGGGTTAATGCCATATGAGGCGGAGGGGGTAAGTGCTCCGGACAAGCAGGACAGTTTTTAACTGTGCTGCCTCTCGGGTGATATGAAATTGCTTTTTTAAACCAGCAGCATTTTGGTGGTGAAGAGCGTGAGATGCCGTTGCCTGTGTGATAGCAGAAGTAACAATAGAAGCATGTTTAGTGAGTGCGTCTGCCTGTACATTACCTGCAACCAAAGGACTGGGCAAGGCAAGAGTGAGTGCGAATATGTCCAATAAAACAGGGTTGCTGTCATTGTTGAATAAGAGTCTGTAATTGTAAAAGTAAATTAATTACCACCGAGGGGTCACTGTCTATTAATGTAGCAGTTTTCAGTCCCTTCATGAGAGAAACTATATACCTAGAGTCAGAATATAAATTGAAAGGTTGAACAAGTTTTTTAAATACTGCAAGCACTGCTTCAAACTCCACTCACTGAGCTGAAGTATGGGGTGTATGAAGGACGAATCCTTGACCATTAATAACATAACTAGCAAGGCCAGTAGTGGGTCCGTCTGTAAAAACCAAGGTAGCCCCCTCAAGAGGCGTTAATTGAATAATTTTGGGGAAAATAATTGGGTTTTGTATAAACAATTGCAAAAATTTGTCTGCTGGATGATGACAGTCTAGTTGGCCTAAAAATCCTATTAATGCCAATTGCCAAGTTTCTTTGTTTTGCCATAACCATTGTTGTTGATTAGTGTATGGTATAATTATAATAGAAGGCTCAGTACCAAAAAGCTCAATGGCCCTATTATGGCCTTGAATGATAAGCTGAGCAACTGACTGAGCATGTGGAGTAATGACCTTTTTAGGAGCTGAAGATAAATGGATCCATTCAATTGGATGACCTTGCCAAAAAAGACCAGTGGGCAAAAGCATTGTGGGCAAAACAAGAAAATACCAGATAGCTGCATAATCAATTCTCTGCACTGTTAGAGAAGCTATAGCCTCTTCCACAATTTTAAGAGCAACCTGTCCTTCTTTAATAAGATGTCTAGGACTAGTAGGATCAGATTCACCTTTTAGTATGTTGAACAAAGGTTTTAGCTCTCCAATAGTAATACCTAATGAGGGATGAAGCCAAATGATATCCCCCAATAAGTTTTGAAAATCATTTAGAGTCTGTAAATGGTCTATTAGAAATTTAAATTTCTGAGGCCTTATTTTTCTGCTCTCTATGATGTTCCCTAAGTATTTGTATGGCGTTGTTTGTTGAACTTTATCAGGGGCTATAACTAGTCCATGCTGTTTTAGCTGTTCCTGTAAAGAGGCATAACTTTTATGAAGCCTGTGTAAATTTTTATGAGCAAGTAAAATATCATCCATGTAATGGATTATATAAGCTTCTGGATAAGCAGCTTGAGTTCCCCCAATGGCAGCAGTGACAAATTTTTGACATAATGTAGGACTATTTGCCATCCCTTGAGGCAAAACTTTCCAATGATATCGCTGCGTGGGTTTTTAAAAATTAGTGGAAGGGATGCTAAATGCAAAACGCTCCCTATCTTTGGGGCATAAAGGAATTGTAAAGAAACAATCCTTAAGATCAATAATAATAATATGGTAGTCTTTTGGAACGGCCACAGGGCAAGGGAGTCCCGGTTGTAAAAGCCCCATGATTTGCATAGTTTTATTTACTGCTCTTAAATCTTGTAATAATCTCCATTTTCCAGTTTTCTTTTTAATCACAAAAATAGGCGTATTCCATGGGCTATTGGAAGGTTCAATACATCCTTGCTCTAACTGTTCCTGCACCAGCTGTCGAGGGACCTGGATTTTTTCAGAAGTTAAGGGCCACTGCTCCACCCACACAGGATCATCTGTTAACCATTTAATGGGATCAGTGTTGAAGGCGGCAGGAATTACAGTGACCCTTGTTACAAATTTTGTTCGTAACCTAACCTTCTCTGTTTTTATTAACTTTTGGTTGTATAATTTGTTCTTTTCCTTGATTATTGTTTCCTAATCCCTTTCCTGGCATATATCCTTGAACTAACATTTGTTTAGTCACTAATTTATAGGGCTATAGATCAACACCCCCATCTCCTGTAGTATGTCTTGTCCCCACAAGTTTATTGGAAGAAAAGGTAAGACATAGGTTGAAAATGTCCTTTTCCTCCCTCATCATCTTGCCAGGTTAAAATCTGTGCACTCTGCAAAGGAGAGTTTGTCCTATTCCTTGTAAAGTAGTCATAGCTGGTGGGTGACACAGGCCAAGAATTAGGCCAATGATTTTGGCTGATAACCGAAACATCTGCTCCTGTGTCTAAGAGTCCCCTAAATTTTTTCCCATTAATTATTGGTGTTTTTTCTGGGCGCTGCGCACCAATTGCTTGTACCCAATAGGCAGCATCAGTTGAGCCAAACCCAGGAGCCCTCCTGTTTTGTTGTGAAAGTATTTTTCCTGCAGGTTTAAAGGGCAGCAAAACCAAATGAACAATTATCATTCCTTTAGCAAGGGTAATAATTTCTGTAGATGTAGCACGCATCACCTTAAGTTCTCCTGTAAAGTCACTGTCAATAACTCCAGGGAACACTTGTAATCCTTTTATAGTGAGTCCACTTCTTCCTAACAATAAACCTACTGTACCATTAGGCAAAGGCCCATAAATACCAGTTGGAATAGCTTGCGGCCCCATGTCTGGGGTTAATACATCGTAGCAGGAGGCACTGAGGTCCATTCCTGCACTGCCAGGGGTGGCTTTGTGGAGGTCTTGAATCCCCTTTTGGGGGGATATGCCTGAGGTGGATACACAGACATTGCCCTGATTTTTTGCGGGGGCCGAGGCTGCCTCCTGAGGAAGTTTCCCTGAAGGGGAGTCCCATTTTTATCTGTCTTAGATCTACATTCAGTTACCCAATGTTTTCCTGTCTGGCATCGGGGACATATTCCTAATGTTCAAATTACTTATTCCCCCTCCGCTATTTTTTTCTCTGCCGCTATTTCTTCCTCTACATTCTCTACTAAAGTGACCTGCTTTTCCACAATTAAAACAGTTTCCTTTTCCCCCTTTTTGTCTTTTTTTTTTTGTTGCCATAGCAGTCTTGTAGGGCCGCAGCCAAAGTAAAACCTTGTATATGTGCTGGACCAATGTCAGCACATAGACGAATGTAATCGTCTATGTTTCCTTTAGTTTTCCAAGGCCGAATGGCCGCTTGACAAGCGGGAGTAGCATTCTCATAGGCTAATTGCATAGTTAAGATTCGTCCTGCCTCTGTGGAAACAGTAGGAGCTATTGCTTGGATTACACGGGCTAAAAGTCAGCATAAGGCTCATCAGGACCCTGTCTAATCTTAGATAATTCCTCAGTTTCTCCGGTAGATGGCAGCATTTTCCACGCCCCAGTAGCGGACTCCGAAATAGAGGGATATGCCTCCTGGGGACCCTGGGGATATTGGCTTTGAGCTATGTTTGTACTATATTGGCCTTCTTCTGCTAGCATTTCAAAAGAAATAACGGACATTATTCGTTCGATTGCGTTGAGCAATGATATAAGCCCGATCGTGAAATTCGGCTCTCCACATTAGATAATGTCCTCCAGATAGACAAGCCTTAGCAATAGTTTTCCAATCATTGGGAGTTAATGTTTTGCCAGCAATCCCTTTTAGGACCGCTAGTGTATAAGGTACGGTGGCTCCGTATTGGGCCACAGCCATTTTTAATTAAAAAAAATTTTTATATTAAGGGTAGAATATAACCTAATTCTATTGCCAGGATTTTGAGGATCATCCTGTTCTAACACAGGAGAGAGATGTTTTCCAAAATCTCCCAGTTCTCCTCTTACATTTGGCTGCACTAAAGCTCGCTGCAGAGAAGCCCCACCAGAAATTGCTTTAGATGGTGTATTGACTGTTGTAGATTGATAAGTTGGGGCAGGAGGAGCGGCAGGAAATATGGCTGGGGAAGGTGGCTTTAAAGCCTGTACCAGCTGTTTAAGCTGTCCCACAGTGTCAATGGGAGGCTTGCTGACACCCTCATCATTAAAATGGGCAGCAGCATTTTCTAATTCCTCCTGTTCTTCAGGGATAAGTTCCTCAGTATCCCACTCTGAATCTTTATCTTCCTCTCTTGCTTTTTCAGTACCCCCTAAAATTTTTTCAGCCTCATGCGAGGGATCAAGGGAATCTCAAACAAGACCCCATAAAGAAAATGTTTCAACAGGAACCTTCTCAGGCCCATGAGCTTTATACCAATCTCGTAACTTTTCTCCTACTTTTTCCCATGTTTTTACATTTACAGTCACTTCCTCTGGGAACCAAGAACATACTTGCTCTATAAATTTTAGAAACTTTAAAATCTGGTCTGGGAAGCCGGGATGGCTCAGTGGGTTAAGCACTCACTTTGCAACCCTGGGGACCGAGGATCGAATCCCGGCCCCCACCCGTGTGGACCCATGTGCTGAACTGGGGAGTGCCCCCAGTTCAGTTCTCACTGGGGTGAAGACCCCGGCCCAGTTCCTGCCCTGTGCAGCCCCGCCCACCTGTGGAATGAAGCTATGTGGAAAAACCAATGATGTACAACTATGGAGACTGTTCGGGCCCCTCCCCCTTCTCTCTGTCTCTGTATCTCTCTCTCTCTGTCAAAAACAATAAAAATAAATCTTTAAAATCTGGTCTTCTGAAGTTTTTACCCCACGATTTTGCAGCATAGAACGAATAAGCTGAGCAAACAAGCGTTGCGAGGATTCTGCCTGACCCATATTTATTTTTTATTTATTTGTTTTTTAATACTAGTTTAATGTTTAATACTTATTTTAATGTTTTCCCTTCCTGTATCGGAGTTGCAAGACAAACAAAGGAAGGAGGAGGCCTTGGTTAGAGACCCAGACAGATGCCCACCTGGCTGTGTCCCTTACGGGAACTTAGGCACGTCTTAGCTAAGGTGTACCTGTATAGAGCCCAGGCCAGGTCACTCTCCAGATGGGAGGTGAATCACCGTTAGGCCATATGATGTCGCCATGGAACTGCAGGTTAGGTCCCACTCGGATCCCGTAAAGGGACCACAGATTCGAACCCGACCGGAGGACTGAGTCAGGCCACCACACACTCTCACATTCACACTCACACACACTAGAGGTTATAACATTCCCTCCCAGTATTCTCTTTTCTTACCGGTATCTTTTATATTCTCTTATTTTCTATTTATTACTATTACTATTACTAACAATAATACTACTATTACTATATCAATTATTATATATTATATTATAATTGTTACTATTATTATAATAAAAATTATTATAATTAGTATATATATACACACACACATATACTTATTCACTTATTTATTTATTTATTTATTTAATGCTCCTCTTTCCCATTATTTCTGTTCATGCACCCTTTTAGAGGAGTTCCTCCCCTTACCTTTGTTGAGTTCTTGAGTACTCAGGTCCCTGTTCAGGCGCCACTTTGCCAGGAACCAGCATGGGTGAACGAAGTCCCTGAGTTCGAGCGGTGGGATTTAAAGACAGATAAAATTATCTGCCGACTGTCCTCAATAGGAGCAGCCCCGAATAGCTTTGGTTATCTTTTATAGCAGGGGTGGCCAACAAGTCGATCGCGGTCGACCGGTCGATCGCGAGGCCAATTTTGGTCAATCGTCGATCGCTCGCAATGTCTGGGGTGGAATTCCATGTACCATGGACTTTGAAGCGATTGTAGAAGACAAAACTTTCTAGTAATAGTTTAATGCATTCTGGGAATTTGCCAAGGTCATAAATTCCTAGAATTCTGACAGCCTGACACTGTGATCTCCGCCCACCCAGACAATACATTTTGACTTATGTGTTACATTTGTCACCAGATGCAACGCGTGAACGCAACAGTTACGACTGGACTCATCGAAGAACACAGTCAGTTAGCTTGAATATTTGGTAGTGTCATATGGTAGTTTCTTTTCTTTTGTTTTAACAGTATTATTATCAATCAATATTATTTATCCTTGGTGACCACGTTGAGTTTCAATTTTTCTTCTGTTTAAAATGCAAGTACCTTTTCTTTGTTTTAAATTAAATTGCTTTTCTTACCTATCTATTTACTTGATAAGTGAGCATTCTCGGCAACAGATCTCTAAACTGTGGTCATTACACTGAGAGGAAAATAAGGGACAGTATTACAAATATATTAGGAATAACAATAATTTTATTTAAATTAAAAAGTCAGTATTGTAAACCGTAATAAAAATATTGTAACTTTAACATACTTCTAGTAAATTTGAATATATCTCTATTAGATTTTAATATACTTGTATTGTTGTCCCTGATCGTAATATGCAGTATTGTTATTATTTCTCTCAATGTAACGGAGATAATTGCCGCAGTTCATGAGTTTTTGAATTTTCTAGGAAAATATTTAATTCAATATTTATTCTTTAAATTGTCATATTTCTTTGCATTCTAGTATACCCATGAACATGAGTAGTAAAC
>PVKE010044437.1:0-13029 GCA_004027555.1 Craseonycteris thonglongyai | reverse complement strand
CCATATCTTGGTTCTCTAATCAAAATAAAAAATATAGAAGAATATGAAAGAACTGATAAAAAGGGTGAAATGAAACCAGCTTACATCTCTTGGACTGTTCATTAAGCTCAAGAACATAAGTGGTATCTAAGAGAGGAAATGAAAAGAGTTCCATTCTGCATCTGATGCATTCACTAACGTCAACTGAACTGAAAGAGAGCCCACCAGGGAACTTGTAAAGATCCTACCAAGTCACATTGTGAGACAGTCAGCTTTAATCCACAAAAAGGTACCAAATTTAACTAGCATCCCAATAAGCATGAAGGTACCCAGCTGAGTAAGAACTGGCTTATCCCCATCTGCCACTTCTCTATGTATCACTTCTAGACCTTGACTTTGGCAAAAGTTAACCAGGCCATAAGGGTGGAGATGAACAGGTTGAGAAAATAAAGAAGAGCTTTTATCCATGCTATTGGCCTCCAGTTTGAATCCAGCTCAATGTGGGGGAGAGAAGAATATTTTAAAGCAGAGAGGTTGTTATTCTTTAATCATGACAAAGGACATGTGGATTTCTAAATCTAAACTGTTACTTGAAGTAACTTTACAGCTGTCAATTACTTTTCAAAATGTAAAAGCCCTGGAACCTGTTAGAACTTTTATTCTGGAACAGAGATGCTCACCCCCTATTGAATAAAATATTGAAGATCAATAAAATTCAAGAAAGCTGCATTTGATCACGAGCTATACAACACATAAGCTCAACAAAATAGAGAACAGAGCATAATTTATTCTCCAAAAATGATTGTGGGTGATTATTTTCTTTTTTTGATGTTTCTGTATTTTATTTTATTTTATTTATTTTTTTTTTTAAATTTTTGTTTATTTATTTATTTATTTATTTTTTATTTTGACAGAGAGGGAGAGAGAGAGAGATACAGAGACAGCGAGAGAACTGAACTAGGGGAGCTCCCAGTTCAGCATATGGTTCCACACGGGCCGGGGCTGGGATTCGATCCTCAGTCCCCGGCGCTGCAAAGTGAGCGCTTAACCCACTGAGCCATCCCGGCTTCCCCAGTCCTGTATTTTAAAAAAGAAAATAAAACAACACAGCTGACTTTACCAATCAGGACTTAGTTAATCATTTGTCAAAGTTCCCACTTTGGAAAGTACTTTGCTAGGTACTATGGATCAAAAAAAGGGGGAGATAGTTGTATATTATCTATTCAAAATTCCATATATGTTTATGGCACTGGATTGTGAATCTCCACAAATTTTGCAATTCCTGTAGTTCTAACCACCATACCTTCCCCTTCCAACAGTGACCCCTAAAAAAAAAGGTCTATGCTATAATTGATGAGAAGTAACTTACAGTTAACTTCAACTTCAGAAAGCACTTCTGAACCTAAAATTATATAAAAAGTAGAAATGGGGCTAAAAAAAAGAACTAGAGGAAGTAGGTAATTCGATAATCTTGGAAAACACATGAAAACACTGACAAGAATATTAATAGATGAAAATTAAGCTATTAAGAGTGTTAGAAAAGGAGCCAAGAAGAGGTGGAAAGAAGTTAAATAGTGAACCCTTTGGTCTTCATAGAACTTCCCACATTCCTCCATATATATACCGCTATACAGTTTTCTTTGAATTATTTTTAACAAACTAGCTCTAAAGTTGAACTCTTGTGTGAAGTTTTATGCCCAGTTTTCCAGATTGCTTCATAAGTGATATCTTTCAGTCCTGAAAATATATTGGTTATATACCTTCCAGCCTATTAAGGAAATTTGTTTTTTGCTAACAAATAGTCTCCCCTTATTATGGGATAAAACCAAGATAATCCCTTCCTGGTTGCCAAAATTGTTCCCAACTAAAACCAAGTCCAGGCTCCTGCTGCCTGCGCCGTTCAGTCAATAGACTGACACAGGAATTGGGTTATAGAATAAGTGTTTTCTATCAGCACCAGTGACCTGAGAAGGCAATGGGTTTCCACTCTCAAAAACTGTCTATCTATCTCCTCCAGCCACTCTACTAAGGCTGGACACCAGAGTCACTGCTGTACCTCCCGAGCTGAGCAAACCAAGTCCCCGTGCATCCCAAGTGCCACCGTACTGACCAAACCTCCACTGCTCTGCTGCCGTGGCTTGTGGGTCAAGCCCGCTGCTGTGACCCAAACGCCTATCTGCTGCTGCTCTGTCTCCTGCTTCTGCCCTCCTGTTTTATACCCCTGCATGAAAGACAATAGGGAGGGTCCTTCTTCCCCTGTCAATGATGGCCCATTGCAAGCAATTTCCCCCACCTACGCTAGCTTGCAGCTCTCTGTCAATTGTGGTCAATTAACACCAATTAAGCCTAAGCCTCTCAGCCTCCAGAACCTTCTTCCTGAGGGGAGAAGATCCATCAGGTGCCTTGATTTACAGCTGCCCTGGGCAGCCTCCTCCTCCTACAGCCCCCTTGCTTCTTCACCCTGTTACATCCTCACTGTCTGCAGTAAATCTTTATCTTCTTTTTGTTGAACACTGCAAAATTATAAATCACAACAACAACACTAAGGCTTTTTATTACATTTTTATTACATAGTCCTTTAGTCTGTCGGGAACCAGTGTCATTAGAAATTGGTAAATTCGTCAAGCAGTTAATTACTCTTTTTCATGAAGAACCTAAAAGACAAGCCAATTTTTTTATGGAGTTTTACATAGAAATGAAAGCTGACTAAACCAAATGATCTAAGTCTTTTGTAAGTGATATATGCGAGAAGGATCCCATGTTTAGATGTCTATGAATTTTTTTTTTTTTTGACACAGAGAGATAGATACAGAGACAGAGATAGAGAGAAGGGGGAGGGCCCAGAACAGTCTCCATAGTTGCACATCATTGGTTTTTCCACATAGTTTCATTCCACAGGTGGGCGCGGGGCTGCACAGGGCAGGAACTGGGCCGGGGTCTCACCCCGGTGAGGACCGAGCTAGGGGCACTCCCTAGTTCAGCATATGGGTCCGCATGAGCCGGGGCTGGGATTCGATTCTTGGTCCCTGGGGCTGCAAAGTGAGCGCTTAACCCACTGAGCCATCCTGGCTTCCCTGAAATTTTGCCGTCACTCGTGGAGGGTGGCAATGGTGTCTGTGAAGCTGCCCCAGGACCAGAGCTATCTTATCGCCTCCTGTCTAGTTCCAGTTTCAATCAATAAAGGCTGTTCAGACCATAAAATAAGTACAAAAATAATAGAAAAATGTTACCTTCAAAGTTGATTCCTTGAGTCATTTTCCTTAGTAAAAAAGAGAAGAGCCATAGGTAATAATTTTCAACATTAGACGACATCTTTGCTGAGAACTAAATCCTATTAAAATATTTTAGTCTAGTAAATAAAATCAAGTAAAAGATAGAAGAAATCACCTACAGACATATGTTGCTTTAGAAATGTTTTTTTTCTAGGCATATGGAGCTAGAATCATGAGAATCGAATGATGAATCCCTAAACTCCAGTAAGAGGGACCTCAGCCTTGCTCTAGGCTTGTGGAGGGTGGCACTTACTGATGTGCCCAGCTAAAGAGCAACCACAGTGACTGAGTTCTGTGCCATCTGCAAGGCCCAGGCCTTCCAGTCAGCATTTATACTCAGTTGCTTTTGGCATGTACAGTATCTCATGGTGCAAATTCCATCTACCGTGAGCTACCTGCCCAGGTCATACAAGTAATCTCTCAAGGTTTTCTTTTAGTGCTCTGGATACAAAGGTTTTGTCCCAACTCCCTTTGCCCCATAAACTGTTATTTTTAGTACACAGTTTAGCAGAATATAGGGTTTTTCAAGAATCCAAGTACTATCATGTTACAACAGAAACACCTGTACATGTTCCCTGCTGTAGAGAGACTTATTGCTATCAGACACTGAATTATATGACTAAGTCTTTGATTTCCTTTGCTTGAAGCGACTTTTAATAATAACTGATCAGTCCCATGCAAATATCCAATCCACTTGTCATGTTTCTCAGGGGAAATTATAAATTAGCATTTTTATTACATGTGTCAATCTCTTGTGCATTTGGTTAACATATCAGCAAACAACAGTTCAGTCAAGACTAAGCACTAACAAGATTTTCTGAGCTTAAAAAACTGAAGACTGGATTCTGAACTAACAGAGATTAATACCGTCCTGTAAGGTCTTGACTCAATAGCCGTCTAACCTCATCCAAGATTGATCTGCTTTTCTATCTCGATGTTCAACCCTTTTAAATGTCTAATTTTTGTATTTCAATACAAGGGAGCCTGATTGTGATTCAACCCCCCACTTTGGATAAATCAGCTAACCTCTTAAAAGCCTAAATTTCTGCATTAAGAAATAATGAGATATTTATGTACCCATTGCATTGGATTGCTGTGAATGTTTCATAAGTCTAGGACAGTGCTCAAAATATAGAAGTACTTGATAGAGTATATCCATTATTATTATAATTCATGGTGAGCAAATCACTCCATTTTTGCCAGTCCTCTCCCACCATTATTATGCCTCCAAATTCAACAGAGTTTTAACAAGTAAAATAAGGAAAAAGGGGAGGAAAGAAAGAAAGCATGGGGAAGCTAGAAGTATGTAGTTTAAGTTAGAAGTATGTGATTTTGTGCTCTGAGACCTATCTAGTTCAGGGTTATATTTCTAACCCCTAGTATATTTAACAGTAAAAACAAAATATTTCTGTAGTATTGCTGAAAAAAGCAGTATAAATAATGTATCTATAAATACCAGATAGATGGAATTCTTAAGAGAGTCTACAGTAGCTTCTATGGCTATCTTATTGGTCAAAAGCTTTATAACTATCTTATCCAAAATTGTATTCTCAAGTCAATTGAAAAACTATGCATGTTCTATTCAAGATAATAAAAAAAAAATCACTTTTGCTCAAGAACCCATTCTCATATGCATACATTATAACCAGAAATTCTTCTGTCTTCTTCAAATCCAATGTTCATAGCCTGCTCAGAGAGAGCAAATACAATCACATTCTAAAATTATGATGATACAAAGCATATATGTATTGAATAAAACTTAAGATACATCTAATATTTATGCTCTTCTGACCCCAAAATATTATAATGTAGCATTACAAAAGAGACTCTGAATTATTAAAATAATCTTACATTAACACTAACAAACCAAATGTGAAATTCAACAGTTGCTGTGTCCATATGAGTTTGGAAAACCATTAGACCTATCTCAGCCTGTTTTCTCCTAGTAAAACAGGACCAATAATGTCAGTCATCCCTACCACTTCATGGTGTGGTAAAGAACTACTATGAAAAATGTAATCTATTATGATAGGCTATAGATATGAAAGAGTGTGTCACCATAATAAAACTGTAATAATTTTTAAATGTGAAATTCAATTTAAAAAATTCCAAGCTAATAAAAACAGAAGATACTATTAACATGTAATTAAAATTATCCATACTAAGTAAGTAAAGAATAAAGTCTGTTTTTCCCATCATACTTTTAAAAGTTTCAGTGTTTCAGGGAAATCAGTTTGGCTACTGCAAGCTCAAAAAGGCAGTACAGGTCATCTAAACCATTCACCCACCAAATCCACCTAATGAAGGCAAGCAGCTCTAAACGTAATCATTTAGCCACATAATTCACTGCTGATTTCCACAGTTGCTGTATCCCTGCTTTGCACTAACATTTTGCTCTGGTTGCCGGTTAAAAGCAAGCATGTTACCATCTTTCCTCTCTCCTGAGATATTTTCTGAATTAAACACATTTAAGAATAAAGTGTTGTCTAAAGTTTCCCTAATTTCCATTCTCACTTCCTTACCCTTCCTTGATATATGATGCTTGGAACTGGTGATTTGTCAATTTTAATTGTCTCTAGCCTTTCAAAACTCCACAATGGTAGCCTTTCACTTCCAAATCACTGAGCTTCTCATTCAGAGAGATCTCACTTATGTAACATCTAGTCTTTATCATTTTCTTAAATTTCAAAGGAGAAAAGATAAAGTACATGTAACTTAAGTATTAACTACAATTTAATATCAATTCAGTCATATTTGGCAATAAAATTAGTTACTTTGATTTTTAGGTTATGCTTTCACAGAAGATTGGTTTGGATTTTTTAATTTTAAATCTATTCCTTCCTCTGTGTGCTTTACTGTGAAAGTAAAGATGATTTTCATTTGTATTCAGAGTATGCTATGTAGCTTTCATACTGTCCCTTTGATGCTTCTTTTGTTGTTTGTTTGTTTTTATTAATTTTATTGGAGTGACATTGGTTAAAAAAATTATATAGGTTTCAAGTGTACGATTCTACAATACATCATCTGTACATTGCATTGTTTCACCACCCAATTTTGTCACCATATATTTGACCCACCTTACCCTTTTCTTGCTTCTTCCTCCTATACTTTCCCTCTAAACTGTTACCACTAAACTGTAACCACTAAACTGTTGACTGTGTCTATGAGTTTTTGTTTGTTTGTTTGTTTGTCTTATTTGTTTGTTGCTTTCAGTTTTATATCCCACATGCGAGTGAAATCATATGGTCTCCACTTTTTCCCATCTGACCTATTTCATTTAGACCAATAATCTTAAAGATCCATACACATACAATAGAAAAGAGAAAGCCTCTTCAATAAATGGTGCTGGGAATATTGGAAGCCACATGTGAAAGAATAAAACGAGACCATGATTTGTCATTGTATAACAAAATTAACTCAAAATAGATCAAAGACCTACACATAAGACCTGAAACTATAAATTGTATACAAGAAAGCATAGGTACTAAACTTATGGACCTCAGGATCAGAGACAATTTTATCAGTTTGACCTCAAAAGCAAGGAAAGTAAAAGCAAAAATAAATGAATGGCACTATATCAAACTAATAAACTTCTGCACAGCAAAAGAAACCAGTAACAAAATGAAGAGTCAATCAACTGAAGGTGAGAAGATATTTGCAAATAACACCTCTGATAAAAGGCTAACATCCAAAAAATATGAAGAACTCATACAACAACAACAACAAATTAAAAAATGGGCAAAGGACCTGAACAAAGACTTCTTGTTTTGGTATTTTTTTTAACTCTTTAGCTTCTGATCTTCGTTTTCTCTGAAACTTGTGTGAAGCACATTACATAAGCATTCAGTCTAAGTGTTCTTCAAACACCTTTCATTTTTTAGCAATCAAAATACCAAGTAAAAGGCTTTACTTACTACACTTTAAATAGAAACTCTAAGTGTGAAACAATAGTTGTATCAAATCTGTATTTAGCTGTATCAAGTCTGAGACAATAGCTTATCAGGCAGTAATTAGTTCTAGAATTGTCCTTTGAATGCACACCCACATGTTTTATATTATCAGGACTATATGAATTGCCTATTGGAAATCATGTGCTATGATAACAAGTCTCCCAAAGTACTACATGGGCATTTTGTATCAGATATAATCAGATTGCCCCAAACCGCAAAATATTTACAAAGACATAAATGCAAGAATAAAAGGAAATAATTGAGTCCAGAAGTTTATCAACTGAGTTTTGTTATGACGAGACAATTGATTGAATTACAAAATGGAAGATTATCGGAAAAAGTAAAATTGATGAGTAGCACGTTCAAATGTTTCTCTTCACAGCAATTAGAGATGCAGGAAGAATATCACCCACCTGACTTTATTCCTCCCATTTTCTGGTCCTCAAGTATGCCATAAGCTTAATGCCTCTAATAAGCTCATTCTGTTCACTCAGTTAACAATGATGTTGCTCAATGTTCTATGAAGTTCCAGCTAAAATTCTGTAATTTATTATATTTTCTAATCCTTACACTTCAGACTCATCTATCAATAAGAATTATTTGCTTTCCTTTATATCATTTCCTCATGTCGTTTGGTTTATACCTCTAGTATGACACATATGGTATGACTAAGAAACTACTTGTATATTTTGCATATATATGCCTGTCACTCTGAATGAGCTCTTAAAGTGGTGGAATTATCTTAGCTGCCGTTGTACTGCCAAACTGTAAAGTCTCATAAATTATCAATATTAACCACTTATTATAAATACATTCAAATGCCATAATGCTATTTTTAATTAGATAGCAAGGCAATTAATTTGTTATATTTATTGACCCTACTCTGAGCTCCAAACCATCATTTATAACAGCTACTTGACAATTCCTTGTAAGGGTTTCGAAAGTACCTAAAATTTAATATGTCCAGAAATAAATTCAAGAGCTTCTGAACCCTAACATGGGCTTGGCCTACTATTTTCTGCCCCATTAAGGTGCCCATCCATCCAGTTGTGCAATCTACGAACCTAGAAGTCACTCTGACACCCCCTTCATATCTCCATTTCCATTTCATTCACACTCCTCTTGATTTTGCCTGCGCCATATCTTCAACTATTTCCAGTTTCTGCCGTTTCAACTATCCCACCCTAACCTTAAACATCAGCACCGCAAGTGGGTTTAGGAGAGGTGAGCTAAAGGCAACAATTAAAAAGTTCATAAAATATGAATACATTTGTAGGGTTTTTGCTGATGAAAAAAATATTTAAAGAAAAGAATAAGATGTTATTACGGAATTCCCACCCATTAAAACTATTATATAGATATAAGACTAGCCTCCCAAAGTATGTCCCTCATGCTTGCCCCAGCCAAAAAAAATGTCTTTAGAAGAATAGCCGTGCAATTGGCTTTATTTAGTTTATCAGCAAACACTGAACCCTAACTCTGGGATGGGCATCGAGGCAGGAGAGGTATTATGGGAAGAGAGGAGGAAACATTAAGGCTTTTGAATTCCCGATTGCTTCCTCTAAGGAATCTTCTTTGATATTATCAAACCACCTTACCTGCAATAACTGTAACCACATTTTCCTTTGTTAGCCAGTGTACCGGATGAATAACCTGTCTTGCTAGGTACTCAGCATCCAATAGGGAAGAGAAAGGTATAAAGCATTTGCTATAATATAACATACATTTATGTATGGGCGAAGGCTTAAGATAGTTAAAGACCAAAAAGATGCAAAAATAAAACAACACAAAAATACCTTCTCCCTTCCATGTTTTTATAAAGTATATGGATTGTGTATGAGGAAATCTAAGAGTAATTATATGCTCTTTTTACTAAATGACCAAAATAGACATCTGATTAATTACAAAGGGCAATTCAAAATGTTAGGACTTCCCATTGATATTAGTTAGTCTAGGTAAAATAAATAAGCTACTCCTCAAAATCTTGTAAGCCAAATTTGTATTTCATGTAGAATGGGTTCATTGTTCCAAAGGAGGCAGAGCTCTAGCAGGGGTTTCAAGGGAAAAAAGAATATTTGACTATTGGAAAGCAAACAGGCATCTCCTGAGAAGAGAAGGTAAACATAGAGTTTTAGCAACAAGAGAACAATTTGAGAAAGACACAGAGTTTGAAAACAACGTACTGTGGTATCGTTGGAACTACTATAGATTGGAGTGAGTGATAAGAGATAAGACTGGACTAACTCCGTAGGTCAAAATCAGATTGTAAAGCTTTATATGGTCTATTACAGAGTTTTAATTTCACCTTATAGTCAAAGAGCTAAAAAGAGATTTTAAGATTTTTGTTGTACTAAAATTACTATAGCAGCACTGTGGTATTTAGACTAGAATAGAAAAAGACTGGTAACGGAGAATTCCAAGAAAAATCCTGGAAAGTATTCTGTAAAACTGTGATTGTGTTGGATTGAGAGATAGAAAATATAAGAAAGAATCATGACAACTAACAGAATCTGGTTACCGTACTGGTATGAGAAATATAAAAGCTTAGTAACTCTGATTTGTAGCTTGATAGTGAATGCCATATATGAATATGTGTATATATACACACTAATATATATACACAAATGTATATGTGTGCGCATGTGTGTGTGTGTATGTATGTGCGTGTATGTGTGTGTGTGTGTATATATATATATATATATATATATATATATATAATTTAGAAGTGAAATATAAAAGACCAAAACCTGGGGGATGCTGGGATAGCGCAACAGTTGAGCGCTTGCCTCACAATCTCAAGGTCCAGGTTTCCACTGCGGGCCCTGGCCCATGCAACCTCATATGCTGAACTGTGGCACAATTGGTCACATCCGGGATGGCAGCGAAGGTTCTTGCCTCCTATGCAGGAGGCCCCCATTTGGGTTTCCACCTAGCATGGCCCCACATCCACCTGTGTGGAATGAAACCATGTCACAACTAATGATGTACAACTATGGAGACTGCTCTGGGCCTTTTCCTCTTCTCTCTCTCTCTCTCTCTCTCTCTCTCTCTCTCTCTCTCTCTCTCTCTCTCTCTCTCTCTTTCTTTTTCTCCTCCTCTCAAACAATAAAATAAAATCTTAAAAAAACAAAACAAAACAAAAAACCTGTGGAACTCCAGCAGGTAAGGAGGAGCCTCCAGCAAGTGGAGAAGAACCGGAATTGTCAGAGATCTAGGGGAACTGCTTCAGAAACCAAGAATAAAAAAAATTTCAACACATATGGGATAAGCAATAGTAGTAAAGATTGTATATAGAAGTCAAGTAGTGCTGAAGACAGGTTATGAAAGATGGTAATCATGTGTTTGCTAGAAACTTTAGTGTTTCCAAAAAGCAACAGAGGCCAGTTATATAAAAACAATGTCAAGTAGGTATGAAAATTCAACAGAATCTTACATGGGCGAAGAATGAGAGATATAGTGTCATACAATATAGTATAACTTCAGTAACAAATACCCTTCGGGTAGCTCATTGTGGATGAGAGATTACTTTTTGTAATTGAGTTAATCCCCATTACCCAATTCCAGAATAGCTGAAGTGGTACCATGACAATAGCACACCCAGGAATGCGTGAATCCTGCTTTGATCCAACCATGTTTTTGTCCTTTGAATCCATGATAAAGATATACGAGGGCTGACTGGGAAGCATCCAGCCATGTAACATAAAAATCAGAGGCATGGATGGCTGGATTTTTTCCAGACAGCCCTTGAACGTACCACAGCAGTAAAACAATTTGACATAAGGAGCATTTACTTCATATAATCTTTGGTCCACTGAAACAGTCTCTTAACGAATCAGGCTGTATCAATGGCTCTGCCTTCCTTACTTCTCCCCCACCGCCAGCATTGAAATTGGGTTTGATATGTAGACAGTTCACATGTCCCCACTACAAAGTGTATTCTGATCCAAAACATGATGGGAAGCAGCAACTTCCATTATGAAATGACCTTGAAAACAGTTATACTTAGCTGTCTCATAGTGTCACTTATTACCACAGTATCCAATAAAATTTTTTTAATTTCAACTAATCTAGATTACCACTTCTCTTCTTTTAGGGTGAAATAAAAGAAGGTGGGATTTTTCATTGAGAAGTCAATTGTTATCTCCTACTAAACTTTAGAAATGCTGTTACTTCCTTTTCATTTAGTTCATCGTCATGTTAGGTGACACCTCTAGTTTGAAATGTCTTAAGTAGAGGTGCACTTTTAGGCAGAAGTCATAGTTGACACTCAGGGTAAAAACTTATCTTAAAAAAGCTGTAAAATTCTTAAGGGACATTTTAAACAAATTTAAACATTTTAGGGTGCGTGTTCTTTTCAAGAAAGGAATAGCATTTCATGTCTCTAGAAATGGAATGAAATTCACTTCGATTTCATAATATTATTATGTACCCATCTATATGATCAAATTTTGCACATTTATTCATGTTATTGCTAAAACAAAAATTATAGGTAGGAAAAATACCCATTCCAACACATAAATTTGAAGTATTTTTAAAATACTTCAATAAAAGTGAACAAAGTAATTTACTTAATTCTATAACATAAGATAGAAAAGCAATTTGCTTTTTTGGCTATAATTCTATTCAATTGGGTGGGCAGTCTGGTCAGTTCTTAATCATAAGAAATGGTGGTATCATTAAAAAAATGTTAAATGGCTCATGCACAGGTCATTTAAAATTTATGTTAGAATATATATTTTAATGCTTAGAATATATATTTTAATGCTTATACTCAAATAAAATGTGTCCTAGGAATAAACCCATTTTAGACAAAATATTAACACTGTAATTCATGAAGATCAAAGGAGGAAAAATCCAGAAAGCTAAGTTCCCTTACTTTCTTATTGCTCAACCCCATCTTTCTTCCTGCCTCATACTTTCCCCTGGGATTTAGAACTGAGCTACCTGTTTCCTGTTATATGCGTCTATATTTGTCATTCTCTTATCTTTCTTACCCATGAACTAATACAAGGCTAAATGTGTTGGACACATGGGTCACAGGCCTGCTGGACCCAGCAGCCTATCTGCCTACTCACTGATATCTGTGAAAATTAAAAATATTAGGCTGAGATTTTGCCCAGAGTTAGACACTTTTGGGACTGAACTGAGTATCTGATCTATAGTTTGGATGAAAAGGCCTGGCCAAAGATATTTTGACCTAATAGGATCAACTGAAATTAGATCAATCAGAGTCCTTTTTCTTCTAAAATTTGTACTACAGATTATAAAGGGGTTTGACTACTTCATAGCAAGAAGAGGCAGAAGGGTCACACAGAGAGAAGCAGCAATATCATGAAAGAGACATCATCTAACGCAGGGATCTGATTTTTTTTCTGTAAAAAGTCCAGATAATAAAGGTTTTGAGCTTTGGAGGCTACGTGGTACCTGTGACAGCTTGTTGACTCTGCCATCACACCAACAAAGCAGGCATGAACAAATATGTAAGCAAATGAACATGGCTGAGTTTCAATAAAAATGTATTTACAGAAATAGGTGATGTGCTAAATTTGGCCTAGAAGCCCTAGTTTGCAAATTCCTGTCCTAGAGCCAGGGTCCCCAACCCTTGAGCCACACAGCAGGAGGTGAGCAGTGGGCTAGTGTCTTCACAGTCACTCCCCATCACTTGCATTACCCCCTGAGCTCCACTTTCTGTCAGATCAGTGGTGGCATTAGATTCTCATAGCAGCACCAACCCTACTGTGAACTGCACATCGGAGGGATCTACGTTGCACTCCTTATGAGTATTTAATGCCTAACGATCTTAGGTGGAGCTGAGGGGGTGATTCTAG